>APFE030406679.1:143377-161638 GCA_000404065.3 Pinus taeda | reverse complement strand
GGGGGGACAAGTCCCCTCCCCCCCACGTGGAGGGTTGTACATTCTTCCTGGGGTATACATCCGACTGAGACCTTTGAATACAGAAGATAATTAGGCTCCACACCCAACACCCAAAACATGTTGTGAGGGGATTCCATGCCCAACAACCTCAACTCTTGCTTGTCAACACAGGAGAGTGGTTCGCTCTGTCTTTGAGAAGTGAGGTTCGCATGCTTGGTGAGTGTAAGTGTCCTTATGTCAATGGTTCTTTCACTGTTAGGGGAAGAAGGTGAAGATGAGTTCCAGGTTGAAAAGGATCAGTCCCAACTTAGCTAGGAACACACAACACAAAGGAAATACACAGATTCCGGCAGAGCAGTCCACTCAGATGCGGCAGTCACAACATACAAGGTAAGATAAAACGTACAACACTCATGGAACAGTCTGAGCGAGAGCAATGGTTGTTACAGCAAGGTTCATGTGAAAGGTTTGTCTGATATCCGGCAGAGAAGTCGACACGGATGGGACAGCATTAACAGCACATGTAACACATTTCCATTAATAGATTATGCATTACAACAAATGAATCAGTTCAGATGTAGAACACAGGTTAAAGCAACATGCATTACAAGTGTTAAATATTAGTCTTAAAACAAATACAATACATGTGTGAAAAAATGTTGACTTGTTAACGGGATTCTGAATTAAGCGAAAGTTCCAAGACACCTCGTTACACCATACATCACTAACCCTGTCAGCAGGGCATTGAAGCCACTACTTACTCCTCAAAGAAAAGGTTACAAGCTCTCTTGGCTATGTGGGAGGAGTTGAGGTGAAAATTCCTTTCATGTACAAATGAGTGGGGTATTTATAGCCAAGGGTGAAACTGACCCTTGTGGTTGTTCGACTACCCTCATGATCGTTCGACTTCCATGACTTTTCGACTTACATGAATCTATGTTTAACAAGTCAGTATCTTGGACTTCCACGTTACATCACATTGATTGACAACAAGCCCATAGTGGAGATGTTGGCAACATGACTCATGACTTGACTCGACATGACTTGACATGACAATGCTGGTACATTCGTCCTGCTGCTGGAGTGCATGTCGAGTTACAGTGTTGTTGAGTGACGGATGTCTTCATGGTGTATCATAGCTTCACCTCTGCATGGAAAAGTGTGCGGAGTCTTCAATGGTCCTTGGTTCGCTTGATGAAGCTTTAGCATTGTGTTCCTTTCTTTCATGCTGGAAAACTTGAAAGGCTCACTTGTTCACGAAGGTGCATGTTCGTCATGTTCGTCTATTGGTGAGCCTGTCCATCTACATGTGCTCCCTTCATTCATCCCGTTCATTGTCTTGACATGTTTTTTGGTGTACCTATACCTACAATCACTCATGATGAGACAACATCAAATCCAAAACCTCCTGGTCTACCATGACACATGATCCTTCGAATGTAGGTGACTGGGAGAGGCAGTGGGGCTATGATGTGGGATGATGGCTTCGAGAAATTGATGATGTAAATTGCGCAAGAGTCACTGATGGATGGAGACAGAAAATTTGAGTTGACAATGATAGTCTATGAGGTTTGGCTCAGCTGGGAGGAAAAATTGCGCAAATTCTAGGACGGACAGTCTAGGCTGCAGGAAGGAAAGGTAGGCATGCTCACGCATTTTCTAGAATGAACAGTCAGCAGGGGTTGGACAACCAGATTTGTGCAATTTTATAGAGGAATGGGCCAGGCTGCATGAAGGGTCAACAAGCAGGGATTACACAACTTTTCTAGGGAACTGCCCAGGAGATTAGCAGCCAAAACTGCACAATTCCTAGAGGGAACTTCCAATTGGTTGTTGAGGTCACTGGTAGCCAAAATTGCATAATTCCCAGAGGGAACTGGCAGTTGGCTTCTTAGTCACTAGCAGTAGAAACTGTGCAATTCCTGGAGGGAACAGGCCATCTGCTGCTAGGAGCTGCTGGCTAGGAAAACTGCACTGAGGTCAGGAGGTCGTCTAGCTAACCGTCTCTGCATAATTTTTGAGCTAAGCTAACTGGTGGGTAGCAGAAGGTCTACTCATGAGCACTGTGCAATTTCTAAAATGAACAGTCGATCGACTGTCCGAATGATTGATTTGGAAAATTGAGCAATTTTCTGAAGGAGACAGGGACTGCACTTGGTGTCTATCCAGCTTGTCTGCGCAATTTCCTCAGTCATTTGAGTGGGTAAGGACAATAGCCTCTACGTAATTTTTGAGGGGAGTTAGTCCCGAGGTGAGCGTTGGGTCCGACTGTCTAGGTGGCCAACATGAGTGTTGATTGAGTTGCTTGCAGGTAGCGCAGCTTGAAAGGACTAGCTTGGTGTTTCTCCGTTGTTCTAGTTGAAAGTCGATCGAGTTGAAACCAGGGTGATGGTCCAGCTATGAGCGAGGAGCCTGGTCGTTAGAACTTCAGTAAAAATGACTAAGTATGTGAACAGTCGAAAGGTACATGGGTGATCATATGAACACACACTTGCATGACTTGACGACGAAACGACCAAACCATTCAGACACACATGTTCAACATGACTAGCCAGCGGTGCAAGGGACAAGCGTGACACTCGTGATTGATCGATCATTGATTGAGACGACGCTTGCACGGCAACGAATGTGACTCTGTGTGTGTGCGACAAATGCTTTCATGGTGAACACAACAAACACATACGAAGAGAAGACTTCGAGCATAACCAGAACATGGTCGCAAGCATGACTTGGACATCAGCATGCAAACACTTGGATGTAATGAACAATCAAGGCAAATGTAAAGACTCACACGAGCTCACGGAGTGAAGCTAAGTGTGTGCAGTCATCAAGTGAAACTCTTCAAGGGAGGCTCTGAAATTGGTGCAGGCCAAAATTTTGGAGGGTGGTTGTAGCCCCTACAACAGTATCATATGCTCCAAATGGAGATAATATGACCAAGTTATGACCCTGGGAAGTTGGTTGTCCAACTAACCCCAACAAGGCCCATAGACTCTTGGTGTTACATCTCATGGGGTTAGGGTTTTGGTTGTTTAGGGTTTTCTCATGTTTTTCAATAATAAATAGGCCCTTGAGCCTCATTGTAACACAATTCAGAGGCATGTATCTGCCACATCTCTTCTCAGAGATAAGCTACCATCGCCCGAGCTAGTCTTATTTCCATTCTGTCTGTAAGCATATTTTAGTATTTGATATTAATGAAATGAAGTGTTATATATTCAACATCTTTGTATTTATGGTTATATATTTAATTTGTTGCATTCTTGTTTAAATTCGGATCACATAGACATGCAACAAGCAAAACAACAAGTACATAGTGATTTACAAGGGAACCTAACTGGGAAAAACCCCTCTGCTTCTTTGAATTAATTCAAATGAAAAGACAAATAATTGCAATGTCTTGCTTCAACTGTGGAGCACATTCTGCAATGCAATCTTGTTCTCTTGCTTCCTAACTTGCTCTGGCCAACACTTATCCAATTCAAGCCTCAGCAAACCTCATATTTCCTTGCGCAATATTGCAGGAATTAGCCATAAAAATAGGAGAAATTTGTAGTTTTTAAACCTTGTAAATAAATGACCTGAAAAAAAAAATAAATAATAAATAAAAATAAAAAATAAATAAATAAAAAAAAATAAATTAAATAAATAAAATAAAATAAAATATAAAAAATAAATAAGAAATAAAAAAAATAAATAAATAAATAAATAATAATAAAAATAAAATAATAAAAAAAATAAAATAAATAAAAAATAAAAAAATAAAATAAATAAATAAATAAAATAAATAATAAATAAATAAATAATAAAATAAAATAAACTAAATAAATAAATATATATAAATATATATATATACAATGGAAAGAATATAAAACAAATATAAACAGATATTTTCCCTTGGATCCCAAAACCGGGACTACCAAATTGATTTTTCATTATTTTCATTTCAATGTTACAATACATATATATACATGTCTAACCATTCATAAACCTCAATCCATCAACTCTAGATTAGAACATAATCGTAGTTCCCTTGACCGAATCTACAAAATGACATTGGCAGAAAACCATCATGCCTAAAACCATGTGCAAACCCCATGCACAATACATGGGTAGGTTCGCCCACCATCTTTGGGTTCGCTCCCCATCCTTGGGTTTGCCCCTGTCCTTGGGTCCACCCAACTATTCTTGGGTCTGCATAAAAAAAAAATATCGGGGCGCTGCCCCGGACCCCATGCAAGGGTGCTACTACCCTCCTGGAAACCCCCCACTGTGCCCAGCAGAATGTACAATGCGTGTAACTAGTCATGGAAAGAATATAACACACATCCAACAAAATCCCCTATTTCCTTATACAATAGCTTGAGGAATTGACCACCTCCTCAGTGCAAAAGCACTCAACACTCAACAGTATACAAATATAAGTACAAACATGTCTTTTCCTCCACCTCAAATAGGAAATTCGAATTCCATGCATGATTGTGTTTATTTTTAGTTGAATGACTAGTTAAATGAGAAATCAGTTAGTTAACAATAGTCTTAACTACTCAAGTGACTCAACTAATGACTAGAGCTCAATTAAATAAGTTCAACTAACAATAACTCAACTAGATTGCTAAATCGTAGCAATCACTTCATGCACAAATCTATTTCTAGTGTATAACTTGAATTTACTAAGTAAACTAGTAGACAAGGCCACGTCACACTAGTTAACTGCCTCCAAGTTGTCATGTTGATGTGAAAATTTGATTTACTCAATTTGAGTAAGGAACAAGACAAAATTGAGGCTTTTTCTTGCTACAATTTCAACACTTTCAAACTAAGCCTGTGTTGACTAAAGGATCCATCCTTGCTATAGTTGCTAAAATCAGCATGATCCTCTCTTTCCCCTACTTCCCTAAATCGCCCTCCCTACAATTCCAATGCAAACTTAAAACAGAAAAGGAGATCATTAGAGATTGGGCTAGGAAAAATAAGGAGACATATTCAAAATCCCTTTCAGATATCAAACAAAATATGCAATCTCTTTGGAACCTGCATTCTTCCTCTGTTAACCTTGACAATCTACACGATCAAATTTCAACCATAGAGAAATCAAGAAGGAAGATTCTTCCTGAGAGGGATAAGGAATGGTGATTAAATGGTCGAATTCTATAGTTATCAACAAGGGATGACAATACAAATGTCTTCCATCGAGTGGAAAACCACAGGAAAACTATAAATACCATTTGGGGTGTTACAAGGCCCTCAGTTGCATATGCCACTTCCTTCTCAGAAATTGCCTATGCAGGGGTCTCCTACTTCAAAAATATTTTCCACCAAGAAAATTGAGTTTCTATTAAGTAGGTTATCCAAGTTTTCCAACGTTTTCACCATTTTGTGGAGCAGGATGATAATTATATGTTAATGGAGGAGATATAAAGAAAGAGTTGGAAGATTTCCTTCGCATTTTTTAGAAGGACAAGAGCCCAGGGCTAGATGGCCTCCCAATTTAATTTTACATCAAATTTCGGGACTTTATTTATGAAGATATACCCTTAATGGCACTCATTTCTCCAGAAAAATTTTGGGGCCTTTCAACTCTACCTTTTTGGCCCTCATTCCAAAATCTAACAACCCAAATTTCTTTGATCATTTTTGCCCCATACCTCACTATAACGCTATTTATAAGATTATCTCCAAAATCATAGCTATGTGATTGAAGCACATTCTCTCTCCACATCTCTTCTTAGCAGTTTGGTTTTCTTGCAAATCAACAAATTCATGAGGCCATTGGACTAGCCCAATAGACCCTCTATTCTATTCATCTCTAAAAAAAAATGTCCCTCATTCTGAAAGTCCATTCGTCCAAAGATTTTGATCATGTAAACTTACTCTATATTCATCTCTTTTTAATCCGTCTAGGGTTTTCGTTCTCTTTTTTCTCATGGGTCCTAAATTTCATCTCTTCTCCTTCCCTTTTGGTTCTTATCAATGGGGTTTCCTCCCATTATTCAATATTTAAAGGGGTCTATGGTATGGTTTTCCACTCTCTCCCTTGCTTTTTCCCCTAGTAGACGAGGGCCTTAGCAAGATGATCTCTTAAGGATTTAGATCATACCTCTATAAAGGTATTTTCATCTCTCCAAAGTGTTTTCTGACACATTACTCTTCGTGGATGACATCTTCATTTTCTCAAATGGGACTTGCACCATATTATTCACCTTCTTTCTCTCCTTGATTTTTCCATTCAGGCCACTGGAATGCAAATAAACATATAGAAGTCATATCCCCATTGCTAGGATTTACCGGAAAACGATCTATCCACCTTTGAGAACATCCTCCATATTTCTAGAAAAGGTGTTGATCTTGGGATAAAATACCTAGGTTTTATCCTCAAACCCTATAATTATCAAATTCATGATTATGCTTGGCTTCTAGAAAAAATTAAAAAGAGAATTCAAATTTGGAGCAACCAATGGTTGTCTCAGGCTGGAGACCTTATAGTTTGTAAATCGGTCATTCAAGCAATTCTTGTTTTTTGTGCTTCCTTGGCTTGGATTCCAAAAGGTATTTTTGGGAAAATTTAGTAGATTTAGGTCATATTCCTTTAGTATAAGAAACAAGAAAAGCATACCTTCATGTTAACTTCCTAGAACTCCATCTCTCTCCCAAAATCCTTGGGAGGTTGGGGTATTAAACAAGTCCCAGCGTTTGCTCCATCATTAGCTACAAAAGGTGTATGGTGCCTTATTCAAGGATCAATACTTTGGGTGACTACAATAGAATAAAATGCACATCGCCCTTATCAATTCTGGATTGGATTCGTACTCTTATAAAATCCTTAAGAAATGCATCCATTGCCTCGAAAGCAATACTCAAGGAGTTTGAAATCATTGGAAATCACTTATGTTGGAAGGTGGGCGATGGAAAAAATATCATAATTGGGAAAGATACATGGATAGGTAGTCTTCATTGGCATTGACTTCCTAACCCTTTGATTTAATCTTTGGCAGAAATACATTTGTTCACTCAAAATCAAGCTACCTTTGGTTCTTCTTGGCTCTTAGATGGTGATCTTTGTTTAGAGGGTGAGGATGAAACTAATTTGGAACATCATATTAGGGATTTCAAATTCTCTAACATTATTCTAACTAATAATGAGGACTAGCTCATCTGGACTCAAATCCCGCATGGGACTGCATAACCTATGCGTTGAAATATGCTTATTTATCTCAAATCCCATTTATCAAAAATCCCCCATGGTAGGGGAAACTAAATTTGAAACTTTGTTTTCCTTCTAAATCTATCTTAATAATGTGGCTTATTCTTAAAGGGAAAGTCCCAACTTGGGACATTCTTCAAAGATTTTTTTCAGGGGCCCAACATTTGTGTGCTTTTTAGATCTAAGGAAGAATCTATCTCTCATATATTTATCACTTCTCCCTTTGCAGATATGGTCTAGTCTGAAGTAAAACGTTTATGCCCTCAAGCTTTGGCTTGGAAGGAAGTTAACATATCATGTTGCTTAAAACCATAGATCTTTATCTCTCTTCCCGATAATTTAAAAAGTCTATCATTGACTATCGACTAGGGAATTTTGTTAGAGAAAAAAATTTGTATCATTGAAGACTCTCCTCCTAATTCATCCAAATTATCTTCTCTAATTCTTTTCATCTCCTCCTTATATCCCTCACCCTCTTCTCTCAATTCTCCATCTCTCGCTACCCATGTAGAAACCCTTACTAATTGTCCCTAGGCCTTCTTCAATGGGGCTACTCAAGGATCCCCTTCCTTTGGGGGCATTATACTATCTCATTCTCTTCAAATATTGGTCATGCTACAAACAATATGGATGAGTTTTTCACTCTCTATAGTATCATTGTTTTAGCCATATCCAAAAATCTCCACTCTTCATATCTATGGTGATTCTCAAGTGGGCATCAACTGGATGCAGAAAAAAGCTACTCTACAATATTTATCTCTTCTTCCCCTCATAGAAAATATTCAACAAGAAATCACACACTTCTCTCTTATATCTTTTGATCACATCTACAGGCAAAAAACAAGGAATATGACAAGTTATCAAAAAATGGATTGGCGATGGACAATGGCAAATGAAAAATTTATGAATCTATAGAAGGAAACAAAATAGAATTTATTTTTGACCCTTGGGCTTGTTGAGGTAGGAAACATTGATAAATGAATAACTTTTTATTTCTACAAGCCACTAGTAGACTATTTGATCTACCGTTGTTGAGGACAGATTATTTATTATCATGATATATCAGCGTTTTTGGGGCATACTTTTTATGAGCAAAAAAAATATTTTTCTGTCACAATACTTATACCTGCACGAGACCAATTGCTAGGCTCCATAGGGGTTGGTTATATACTTTTTTGGGCTCATGGAGTGGGAAGTAAACTTCTCATAATGCACAACAAAAGATATCTACAAGTTAATTTTTTGGTAGACCCATGGGGGGGCTAGAAAATTTATTTGGGGGGGCGATGTCGGTAGTTTTTGGTCTAAAATATACCTTTTGCATATATTAGATGTTTAAATAACATTTTAATATTTTATTTTGAAGCAACTAAGAGAACTGGTATATTTTTTGGTATTCAACACACACACACATATATATAAATTATCCTTAATAGATATTACAGTATTTTTTCTCATATATTTAGTCATGTTTGATTTAATGTATATTAATCCAAACTTACAAGAACTTGCTGGATGTAATTGATGTTTGAAGTAGAGAAATTTATTACATAATTATCTTACCTAAATTTATGTAAAGAAGTGCATAAATTTTGGTGGAAAGTAAACATCTCCTAACTTTTCATTTTTACTTTATTTCTCTTACATATCCAATAACTCATGGTAAGTATGTTCATTTACATTAAAGCGTACATATGTTAATAGTGGGTAGTAGTAATTATGTTTATTACACGAGTATGAAGAATGTTGAAAGTTTAATTTTTCCTAGGAATCAGGTTTGAATCAATTTTTATGTATATGAAGAAATATCTACATAACTTTAAAGGTTGATAAATGTCGGTAAGAGATATTGTTTACTTAAGTGAATGTTATCTTTAATGCATCATCTATATGCATATGATCACTTACATTCATAAATTTCTCATATCTGAAGGATAAGGAAATTTTGGGCAAGAATTTATACCCAATATGAAACCATTTGAGTTTAATGCATAACATAGAGATAATCATATTTAATTTATAATGCAAATTCTCTTACATTTGTTGCAGAGGTTGGAAAAATATACTCAATTGGCAATCGAGAGAATTCACGGGGTTTTAATAAGTAAAAATGTTAATCTTGTTGATTGTTAATAGTACTACGTGAATTTAATAAAGTTTCTTCCGGCTACATGTTGATTTTTCTAACAACCGATAATGATATAGGGGTTCCACAAATTTAATAAAGTTTCTAAAAACTACATGTTAAACTTTACTAACCACTAATAATACCATTAGGGGCTCAAGCCATCAGGGTTCTAATAGTCGATGATATCAATGGGGGTTAGTGAAGGGTTAGAAGTTTGACTCCATAACGATTGATGAAATGTATTGGGTTCATTAACCTCCTCCTCTATGGCATGGATAGGGTGCAAACCAATTTGATGAAGACATGCCACAATGCTCCAAGTGAATGGTTGTGGTAATGGAAGTAAAGGAAATAAAAAAATATAGGGGATGGTCACTAGATGGTTAGAAAATTTCTTACTCGGCACCTTAAGGAACAAGAAGGAGTGTTGTTTGTTGTGGAGGCTAGGATCACTGAATTATATTTTCATTTGGTTCAAGATCAGTTAGCTCTATGAGTCTTGGCTAGCACTTTAGGAATCTAGTTCCCTCCTCCACCCCCACCTTTCATCTCATCCAACTCCCCTAACAACTCAAACCCCTCTTCCTTGAGCCTCCTAGACTCAATTCTTTAGGGTGCAAAGCCAACTAGACCTAAGAAGTTGGGGTCTCTATAAAGGAAGGAGAGGCAACCAGGAAAACAAGGCTCATCAAATAATGAGGCGAAGGAGTAGGCCATTGTCAGCAAGGTAGTAGCAACAAATAAACCTACAGAAGAGACTTCACAATAAGACACCAACATCAGAACTATAGGGAAGCTTGTCAAATGGGAAAGACCACCATGGTTACCGAAAGGTCAGGATGACTCCTTCAAGTAATTTTAAGCATGACCGAAATCACTCCCAATCAGTTTTTGTTACTCTATTGTATTTATGTTAGGATGGTATTTTTTTATTAAAAATTGGTCTCAAGACTCTCATGGGGACCATCTGGTTTCACACTTTAGGGCATATGGTCCTTCACAAGTCAATTCACGGTTAGACTAGATTTTCTTGTTTCTATACTATGCTCAACTCAGACAAGGTCCGTCAATGCTTCCTCATTCCTGTACTCTATGTAAATTTTTCATAACGTAATGAACATTAGGGTAATTTTGAGGTTTAAAATTGGCCTCCTAAGGAAATTATAAAATAAGAGTGGAAATATTAAAATAAGATTAGATTCCATCATCATATTTTAGAGGGAAAAAAGAAAAAAACTATTTTTTCAACTCGTATTTTCAACTTATTTCCCTATGGGTTTACTCAAATTCCGAGCAGCAACTCTCATTGGATGAAGAATTTGATTCTTCATACAAGGAGTACCCATGTTGCATACTTTCGATGAACCTTGCTACATGAAAAATGAGAAATACATGAAAAATGTGATTGCAATCACATTTTCCATGTATTTCTCATTTTTCGTGTCGCAAGGTTGAACGAAAGTATTCAACATGGGTACTCCTTGGATGAGGAATCAAATTTTGCATCCAATGAGTACTCGCACTCAATATTTGAGTAAAACCTTAGGGAGATAAGTTGAAAATAGTTTTACTATTTTTTTATTTTTTTAACTTTTTACTTTTTTACTCCAAAAATGGTGAATCATCCCCATGGTTGACATCATCATCTTGAATCCCATTGGTTCTTCTAAATTTTATTTTGGTTGTACATTTTTCTTAGGAGTCCCATTTTAGACCTCAAAAGTCCCCTAATGATTTTGCTTTCTTACAAAAAAAACAAAGTTATTACTTAGATATTAACTTAATTTAAATGTAAAATAATCAATCCTTGGCCCAATGGATGACATGGTAGGATGAGGTTCCCTTTGACCATGGCACCACCCCCATAATGACATGTGGACCTGGGGTTCCACATCATTTTCCGCATGGTAGTTGCACAGTGATGTTAAGATAGCATCAAGGGTGAAGATCTTCAAATTACCATATCTTGGTAATCTTGACTATGTTTTTAATAAATTTTATATTGCCAAAAAATGCCCAAGTAGTAGGTGGGGGTGATCTCAGAAAAGAGTTTTGAATTGAAAAAAAAATGAATACAAAATATATTTAATCAAGCATTAAGGGATTGTGTAGGTGTCTTACAGGATTTTGCTACAAAATGTCCACAAATATGAATATATGAATCTGTTGATCAATGAAGTTTCTTCAATCATCTAATATATTATTTCATCAATGTATTTTAATAGTAGTCTCTCAGTGGATCTATGAAAAGAACATGGTATTTAAAATGAGATATTTTTAAGCTTCAAGACAAAACCTCCTTTATTCATGACATTTGAGTTTATTGAAACATCATTCAAGTTGTAAATAATAAATAAATTATGATACCATGGATGTTCTACCAAATCAAGGTTTACGTATTCAAATAAAAATAAAGCGGATAAAACAACATTGTTATTTTCATAAGTACATTGTGGTTCAGCATGATGAACTAGATTTAAAGAAAAATCTCGTCCCATTTTTTGTGTTCAAAGTTGTGATCATGAAACCATGTTCTTAAATTTTGGCAAGCCAATGTGCAAGTTTCCTTAACAAAAGTGTTTGTGATAACAAGAATTTATCACCATGTAAAGGGACTTTTACCTCAATTTTCTAACTAGGAATAAAATGATGAAATTTTTCAATAGCCTTTAGAAGAGAAAACGTATATTTTTCAATGAAAGTGTATTTCAATTCATCATCATATAAGCTTTAGTTCATGTAAACAATTAGATTTTCATTGTTGTGATCACCCTTCTAAAGAAGAATTACAAAAATAGCTTCTTTAGTGGCATTAATGTAAATGATAATTTGTTTTTGAAAAATTAAGCTTTACCAAGACATGCAAAAATATTAGTAGTTTTAATGTATACAAAATATTTTTTTGTTTTATAATTCCAAGAAAATACTTGATTTTGTGTCAAGAAATTGTGAATGCATCTAACCATTCTAGCAAAATCAAGAATGAATCTCCTCACAAAATATTTTTTTACCAATAAATGATTGGATTTCCCTTTTTGAAGTAGGAACTAGGAGATTCTTAATAGAAATTACTTCTTTTGGATCAACATTGATTCCAGAATTGGATACTATATGTAAAACTAATTTTCCTATAGTAATACCAAAATCAGATTTTGTAATATTTAAAGGCATTCCAAATTTTCCTCAACAAAATAAAACCATATGAAGATGATCAAAATGATCTTCTCAGATTATAGAATAAATATTTAATTCATCGATATAGATTTGAAAAATTTTCTTGATTAGATCATCAAAAATCATTTGCATAGCTCCTTAGAAAGTGGCACCTGCATTGATTAAACCAATATTCATGTGTTCATAAGCAAAGGTGCTCCAACAATAGTAAAAGTTGTTTTATATTTGTTGGTTATGTTTAGGCATATTTGTTTGTATCCTAAAAAACTATCAAGGAGTGACATCATTTTAAATCTTACACCTTGTTGTAGAATTAACTCCATATTATGAAGTGGGAAAATGTATTTAATGCCAACTTTGCTCAATGCTTAGAAGTCAACACATAATATAATATCACCATTCATATTCCTTACCAAAACAAGGTTTGCAACCCATTAAAATATTTAAGGGGAAAATTTATATCAGTTGTTAAGAGTTTGTCCACTTCTTTCCTAATAGTTGCTTCAAATGCATGGTTTACTAGTCTTTATCTTTGTCTTACGAGTCTTGTAACTTATTTAATAAGTTTTTTTGTTGAATTATAGTCAGATCAAAACCATACAAATCATCACAAATCCATGCAAATACATCATGAAATTCATGAAACAAGTCAATGGATTTTATTTTTCTAAACATTAGTCTCCAATATTTAAAATATTTGGGTCTTCTTGAGCCCTAATGTTCACTGGGATGGTTTCACCTAAAAAAAACGAGTTTTAACATGTAAGGTATTTTTCGGTTTTTACAATTCATGATATAGAAAACCAAACCAAGATAAAAGACTTGATAGTGAAATAAAGCTACAATAGTACTCAAATTAACCACATAGAATATTGACTATTAGTCCAAGCTTTCCCTTTATTGTTGAGCAATTTTTTAACTTAAATATCACCCAAAAGTTCATTATGCAATGGTTGAACCCACTGAAATAGCTCTCAAACCTCACATATAAAGCTATAATAGAGGTCAATATATAAATGCACAAATGAACTAGCATTCAAACCCTAATGAACTTTTAGAGTGATGGTTGAACTGGAGAACAACATTATTAAATGTGCGACCAACTCCCATTCAATGCATGCTTCGACATAGCCTCATGCGATAACCATAGACATTATAATCTCTAATGTTTCCATGTTGTGCTTTGGGCAGGTTTCAAACTATATGCATATACTATATAACTTAACCATCTATCAAATTCCATGACTAGGTTCAAGTTTATAATGTCATATCCATTATGTTATACACACTAAACTTTATACTATGTATTATTATATATCACTTAGTGATATAAACTATAACTTAAACCATATCTCCTTGCCTCATACAATGTGATAATATTTATTTATTTTTCCATATAATCAAGCATGCCTTATGCCATTTACTACACGTATATAACTTGCATTATGAACCTTTTCCAAATTTTTATACATATGCACACAAGTTCTATGTCATATGTTGTATGCCCATATTTGTAACATAGGTCACATGAGTTCTATGTCATATGTTGTATGCCCATATTTGTAACATAGGTCACATGTTTAGAACTTTAATTCATATTTGAAACTAACAAAGTATAATAATAAACCCAAAGCAATCTCCATGTCATCATAATAAAAATTCAATGATGGATACTTGAAACTGAAATTTTCATGTCATATAGTCACATAAAGCATAAAAATTGTTGATAAATACTTTGACTAATGGGACGCCGCCTACTTTGGCTTAGGAAAACACAAGGATATCAATATTTTAAAGCTTATATATAGATATATAAACAAAACTCGTTGATACAAGTTTGAGAGTTAAGGTCAAAATCCATTAAAATGTCAGATTAAATCATAATTGTAATAAATTCCTCTTTCTCTAAATCCTCCCAACCAAAAAAAAATAATTAGGACGAAAGAAACTTTCTCAACTATTTGAATTGAATGAGGGAATGATAACATGATGCGTCAACATAAATCACAATTATGAAAGCTTCCTTAAAAGATACTTGAGAAGTTGTAGGATGGGAAGCTCTGGTAGGGGTGATACCAACTACGAAGGGGGAGAATGGGAGGGTTTCTGCGAAAGTGAAGCAGAGATATCCAAAATATTTTAAGGTAGCATTGCACCCACTCCACCAAGATGCAGATAAGTAGATATAAAGGGCATATCCATAGTCAGCCCTTTAAAAGGAGAGCATCAACCAACCCCTTAATGTCAAAGTGAGTTGCAATCTTTAAATTCAAAATCACCCCAATATAGGGTCAATAGTTCACATGCCTTATAGAGAAAATTTCAGTGTTTTTCTTATGGAAGGAATGAAAGGAAGCCCGAGGGGACTATATGATTGGTAACATGTACACATAAGTAATCATTCACTTCGCAAAGCCATAATTAATTCAATCCCCACCTTTAAAGTCCCCAAGCTTACTTTAAAATATTGAATAAAAACTTATAAGGATGGAACTTGATTAATAAATTTATATTAAAAAGAACATGGATTAAGTTTACTTCCAATACCATATATACCTGCAAATTCTCTATAAATACTTTATAATACTAACTAAAACGTATAAATTACAATGTGAACCAAAAATGTACAAAACTTCTCACTTGTCACTAGCAATTCTAAACATAATAAATAATTAAAATATCTTAAATTAATTATATATTTATATTTATACCCCTGATCGGGATGCGCGCCGGAGGGCGGCCCCATCAAGATGGTCTAAATGATGAGTACGTTAAGGTACAACACCACCTCCCCCGACACGCTTGAGGTGATGGGTGCGGTGGCCTTTTGTATGTATAAGGCTACAAACACAGAGGAAGGTGGCAGAGGTTTTCAGGTAAGTTTTCTAGTCGGTGGTAAATATAGTGGGAAGGGTGTTGGCAGTCTTTGTAGCCAAGTGAGTGTGGTAGAGTGTTTGCAGCAGGGAGAATCTATAAACAGTTCCGTGCAGCATCTCGAGAAGTGACAGAGATTCCATCAGCTCCAAACGAAGGCAATCGGTTACGTAACCTATTTTTTCCTCTCGACCATCATGCTCCCCTGTGTCTGGTTTGATATTTGGGTTTTGCATGGGGGAAATTGGCTGGCACATGGGGGGAAACTGGGTTGGGGGAATTGTCTAGCGTCGGTAGTCTGGAAGAAGAATGTTAGCCCCACTGGAACCTCTTCGATGTCAACCTCTCTTGCATGGGGTTAATTTGGATCTAGCGCAGGGGTGTCAACCCTGGGGAATGTTACTGTCTAGTTTGGTTTGAAGACTAGGGAGTCGAGTGCTGGGATACTTTTAATGTTTTTTTTAATGTTGAAGCTTACTTTCTTATGGTTGGATGGCTTATGGGGTTGTACATCCAAGGGTTGGGTCGAAGGGTCTACAAGGTCGTTGTTGCGGGGCAGTCTCATCTGGGGTCTGGGAATTGGCATGAAACTGGAGCTAGCTATGCCAAACTCATATTGTTGGGTGAAGGTTGTTTGGAAAATGGGTCTTTGGTTGGTTGGCTCTCGGGGATGTGTAACCAAGGCTTGCATCGAAATGCTTGCGAGGTCACTATAGAGGGGATGCGCCACCCTAGAGTCTGCAGGGTTGTTGAGGTGGTGCTACATTACTTGGGTTGGGGGATTGGGCACAAAAAAGTTGGAATTGGTTGTGAGGGGCAACTTTCATTTTAGGTTGCTATGCTAAAGGGCATGGGGTTGGCTAGTTGTCAGGGTTTCACACCCATAG
The DNA here is from genome assembly GCA_000404065.3 of Pinus taeda. Classification (NCBI taxonomy): domain Eukaryota; kingdom Viridiplantae; phylum Streptophyta; class Pinopsida; order Pinales; family Pinaceae; genus Pinus; species Pinus taeda. The sequence continues at coordinate 145,371 of APFE030406679.1, read as the reverse complement.
CCTGGTTTGAAGCATCTGCAAGGGTAATACTAGGTTCGAGATTTTTAATTATGTTTGTTATGAAAAATGATTTGGGGGCACGAGATTGCATGCACAGTTGGGGTGGTGAACTTCGGTGGGTTGCAGGGCCTGCAGGCGGTGGAAAGACAAAGCATAATTTTTCGTCAATTCTAGTTTAATGCTTCCATGACAGGTATGCATCGAGGTAAACCTTCCCAAGCGCAAGGGGTTTTGAGGCTCACCTCCTCACCTGCATAGGGAATCGACAGTTTTTATTTGATTACCAGGCTTCAGGACTGTGTGATTATGGCTAGAACAATGAAGACTAGGGGTCGAGGCAAGAGACCTCAAGTGGCTAAGCAGGAGAATGAACCTAGCTCCTTGGGAGGAGGACACGACAGAAATCTAGTCGCTGCCCTCATCAATGAAGCAGCCTCAGCATACGTGGAGGGGACTAGCGAGGAAATTAAAATACTTATAAAGGAATGGGAAGCCGATTTGAGCCGTCGTGTGAGCTTGACCAAGATAGAGACGGAAGACTGGGGAATCCTCATGCCGGACCCTGAACACACTCAAGAGCGAGTGACACAGTTCAAGCAGACTCTGTATCTGTATTAGATTATGAAAATTCTCCTCCGCAGGGCCATGGAGCAAATTTTGGTGAGCATGGCGACAGTTGTACAGGACTTTCCCAATTACAAACAGAATTTCCAGAAGCTGAAATTTCAAATGTAGAAACAAGAAGGATGCCTCAGTCGCATTGAGAAACGCTTCTCTTGTCTGTTCTCACAGACAAAGCTACCTGGTTCCAATGTTAAAGATCCGACTTCGGTTGAATCTGCCTCTACCGAGCAAGATGATTATAATGTTTTCTTTCTGTCATTTTTTATTAGTATTTATGTTGATAGCTTTTATTTTTCAGTTTGCAGTCATATATGCTTATAATAAAATAGAGTATGGATGTGGACATGATAATTAAACTTATATAGCTTGGATAGAAAGACTTTGTATTTTTTTCTACTGGATGGCTTATCATGCGGTTAGGTGGCCAACAAACTTGGATTCTTGATGGGCAAGTTGAGACCACCTAACCTGTTTTATGTGGTTGTAACTTGCTTATTGATTAATTAATGAAAAGGAAGGATCTACCAAGCTTACAATATATATATATATATATGTGTGTGTGTGTGTGTGTGTGTGTGTGTGTGTGTGTGTGTGTGTGTGTGTGTGTGTGTGTGTATATTAGAATTTAGATTCTACCAAATCAATTAGCCAAATAAATGCTAATCAACTTGAACCTTGAACAATCATTTTATCTAGTATTAACCAATTATATATTAATAGGTTTTTTATTTTTTGTGTTTTGTTTTTTTAGGTATAAAGCTATATATTCCTTATGAAGAATATATATATATATTCTCATTATTGCAGACACTTATCATGTCACTTACAAGAATTGAAACTAGATGGGGAGTATTTCATTCCTATCTCCCAACCACCCACAATATACCTAATTAAAACATTTGAAAGTAATTGATGTTGATAGTTCATTTTTGGATTGTTGAGAAAAATGATTAAAATTCTTTCTATCTATATTCAATTTTCACAAGTAACATAATAAGTTTTAATGTAATGATTCCAAACTTATAATACAATAAACCAAAATATGTATATTCCTTATATAAAATATCAAAAATATTTTCCAAATTATATATACATATATATAATATCTAAAATCAAAATCAATTTTTTAAAGCAGCAAAGTTTTTTTCTCATCAGAAGTATATCAGCAGCAGTAACAAAATGCATTCAATCATCTCTATGATAGGAATAGTTCTCACTGGCAAGGAGAACTATCCTGACTGGTCCCGGATGGTACAACACACCCTCATTTTCAATGAGCTGTGGAAAGGAGTGTGTGTCGGAGGAGACAGTGACCCAGAAAAGCCTACATCAGACAAAGAGCTCGCCATCTGGGAAAACAAGAACAGCAA
>APFE030406679.1:130569-143357 GCA_000404065.3 Pinus taeda | reverse complement strand
TGAATATATATTATTGAATAGATAATATAAATATAATTTCACAATAATATAATATAATTTAACAAAATACAAAAGTAAAAATATTTTATTTGATTTTCAAATAGACCTAAAATAATATTTTATTCATAATTTATTTTTCATGAATGGCAAGTTTTCATTTAATTTTGAGAAGTTTTGAGCATCATTTGTTTTATTAATTCGCTAATCATATGCACCTTACAACCAATCTTCTATGGTTGTGAACTATGGGCCAGCATTACATCCAACATGCAGTGGAGACAAATTGAGAAAATTCAAAAGCGTTTGATTACAAACAAATTTAAGATTAAAAGTGCAGTTCCTTATGATATCTTGTTAAGTGAAACAAGGACTGCTCCTATTGAAGCAATTGCTATGGTGCGAGTCATAAGGTATTTAAAAAAAAATGAGCAAATGGAAGAGGGTAGATGGCATAAGGTTGTCTTTAATGATAGATTGTGCAAAAGCAAAAAAACTTGGATGCAACAAAATAACAAATAGTTTAGTAAATGGGGTATTGGCTTGAATATGTGTCCCATAAACAGCGAAGAGATAAAAGTTTTTTTTATGGAAAAGTTCTACAAGCGTACTTGGGATAAGGAGCCAGGAAGAAAGAAAAATTACTATATTGAAGTGTTTAATGCCACTCATAGTCATCAACCAAAAGCATACATAGAGGCTAATATCTCTTGGAGAGCCAAAATTCTTATTTCTCAGTTAAGGACTAATTATCATCAACTTCGTTGTGAAACACGGTGCTGGAAAAGGCCAAAGGAAGTGTGGGAGGAAAGAGTATGTTTTTTTTTGTTCTTCCAGAAAAGTGGAAACAGAAAAACATTTCATTTTAGAATGTGAGGCCTTTAAAGACAATAGGAAAAGTTATGCAGATATGCTCGCAGCTAGCTCTTGGGATAATCTATTTAGTGAGGGGTTTTTCGAGAAGCTAGGAGCATTTATTTTGAAGCTTCACAGAAAAGGTGTTGAATACATCAAACAAATGAAGAAGCAATATGTCCCATGGGCTATCTTTAGCCTTGTGGACATTAAAAATAATTTCTTTTTTTTTCCTATAGTTTTATTAAAATATTTTTTATTCACCCCTAGCTCTGACCTCATCCCTTTGCCATACCCCATGGGAAACTCTCACCGCAGAGAGACAGTGACCCGCTGCACCTCTCTCCACTCCATTCCCCACACCCCTTGCACATACCACTGTAGAATTAACAATTAACTACACATGAGACGAGGGACAGGCTTGTGGGTCCAAATTTCCAGGATGACTACAGATCTGGCTCTATTTTTATAGGCTGCTTACTGCAAGATGAACCAGATCTCTCTTTTTTAGATCTGGGTTGAGGACAGATCGCTATGATCTCACACCCTCAAGAAAATGTAGAATTTACTGGCTTTAACTAGGTAGATCTTTAAATACCCTAAAGGCAGCCACCTGCCTTATTGGCTTTTTTCAATATTTTAAATTTTTAAAATAATAAAATATGATTTATAATTTAATATATATATTATTGATAATTTTGAATAATTTATGTTTTTATTTTTATTTTTATTTTCAAAATTCAATTAAAAATTTTAAATAAATATTGAGATTTAAAAATATTATTGTGATTATAAATCTAAAACAAATTTAAAAATAATAATAATAAATTTCTGTATATATTTAAAAATAAATAAAAACAAAATTGAAAAACTTTAACCTAACAATGAAGATTCCACAATCATATTTCCATAATATAACTAAACTATAATAATTTTTGTCACCTTCTTAAAAGTATTATTTAACAATAAAAATATCATAAACTATAACAATTTTTGTCACCTTCTTAAAAGTATTATTTAAAAATAAAAATATCATAGAGCAAGTAAACTTTTCCGTATTATAACTAAATTATAATATCTTTGTACCTTCTTAAAAATATTATTTACTAAAAAAATAAAAATATAATAATGTGATGAGAAAAATTGGACTATCATCACTTACCATATGTCCCTCGGATAAGGGAAGAGACACTCATCCACATTCTTGAGGAAATGGATGTGATTGGCAGGGTTCCACTACATTCAAAGGGAATCTTGATACATTCAAAGTGGTTTAATATGAAAGCAGTGATCATAGAAGATGAATGAAGATGGGTGTGTACTTTAATAGAATACAACGTTTCTTTGTCGCTTTGCACTTTCTTTACTTTACTTTTTTAAGGTTCTCTTGGTCTTTTGAATTATAAACCTCCGTATGCAACACGCAATTGCCCTGTTAATCCTTTTTACTTATATTTCTCTACATGGGCTACATAATTGTTTGCTTGATTGAGGGGTTTTTCGGGTAAAAAGAAAAATCAAAAAGTATTGTGAAATAACATAATACATTTTTTATTTACTGATCAAAATTTATATATATAATATATAAAAAAGTAATTTGTGAAAAAAAAATTCCAAACAAAAATTATATAGTAATTGGTATGTGTCACTTAATTTAAATATGGTTTAATGAAAAAAATAGTAAAAATAAAAATTTTATCACAAAAATGAAACAACTAATAAAATATTCTATGTTGAATGTCATTACCAAAAATTAAGAAATATTATTGTTAAAAAGTGATGTTTGAATTAATAAAAAACATCCACTGGTCAGCTCTACGATAGAGAGTCTGAACCATAAGAGTTTGGCTCTGCAGAACACTCTACATTGTCCATGCACATCACACATTATATAGTAATCATAGATTTAGGGAAGTTAGAATCATAACCTAAGAAATAGAAACTAATTGCTATCGTGAGGTCTCGTTAACCAACTCTCACTATTCTCAAATATTCTCAATTATCTCTAACACTCCCCCTTAATGGAGAAGAGGTTCACAAATATGCCTAACATCTCCTTAAACATTTCAAACTTAATTTTGCCAAGAGGCTTAGTGAAAATGTTTGCAACATTATCACATGTATTACAATATACAAGATGGATTTCTTTTTATTGCACTTTCTCCCTGACAAAGTGGAATTGTGTATCAATGTGTTTTGTGTTTTTGTGAAACATCGGATTATTAACAAGTTTGATTGAACTCTGATTGTCGCATCTGATTATTGTTTCATCTTTCTATTCTTCCCCAACATCCTCGAGAAGTCTCCACCACACTGCATGCTCTCCATGGCAGTCCTGTGAGGAACCATGTATAGGGTCATCGCAGCCTTCTCTCGACAGACCTCAACCTCCACGTAGCCTTCTCTCGGCAGCCACCACCAAGACGCAACCCTTTCTTTTTGTTTGCACAGTCGGCGCGATTAACCAACATGGATTCGCGACAGTCGGCGCGATTAGCCAACACGGATTTGCGACAGTCATCCAAAATAAAATGTGGGAAGTCTCACAGTGGGATCGGTGTGATTTTTCCCCCAAACCATGCGACGATTTCGTCTCAGGCGTGTTGGGAAAATCCTTCACTAAGCAAACAGGTTTCTCAGCCCTGTCGCTATGATACCATGTTAAAAAATGATCTTTGAATTAATAAAAAAACATCCATTGATCAGCTCTATGACAGAGAGTCTGAACCAGGAGAGTCTGGCTCTGCAGAACGCTGTACATTGTCCATGTACATCACACATTATATAGTAATCATAGATTTAGGGAAGTTAGAACCATAACCTAAGAAATAGAAACTAATTCCTATCCTGAGGTCTCATGAACCAACTCTCACTATTCTAAGATATTCTCCATTATCTCTAACAATCATTAACTAATATATATATATATATATATATATATATATATATAATATATATATAATAATTTATTGAAAATATGTTTTAATATAATAATAAGTACTGAAAAAATTATAATTCATGGAAATAGAACAAAAAAAAAAAAAAATAGTAACTAATAGAAATGGAAGTTACTAAACAACCCATAATAAGACTTCAACCAATCACCTTACAAATAAATAAATTTAAATAATAATAAATAACAAAAATTGAATTCCCAATGTTAAACTATGGATAAGCATCATAAATTTTTGGTCAAAGGCATAATTGAATGAGTTATATCATGCTACGACAGGTATAACAAGGGTTACATAGTAACTAGTACTCGCCTCTTAGCTTAAAGCTAGTTTAATGAAACAAAAAATATAACAAAACAAAGATTTCATCACAAAATTAAAACGACTAATAAAATATTATATTGTTGAATGCCATCACCAAAAATTAAGAAATGTGATTAATTAATATTGTTTATATTAAAATACATATATGTATAGCTTAAATATAAACAAAAAACTAACAAAGACAAAGGTTTCATCACAAAAATAAAACAACTAATAAAATATTATATTGTTGAATGTCATCACCAAAAATTAAGAAATATGATCAACTAATATTGTTTATATTAAAATACATATATCTATATGTGTGTGTTACCCAACACATGGTAATTAGCATAAATTTATTTTAATTGGGATATATTAAACATAGAAAGGAATAAAACAAAACTTTAAACATAAATCTCTCGTTATTTAAAAGATTTAGGGTTTAAATGGATTTTTTTTTTTTTTTTAATTTCTTAAAGTCATTTTCTTCTACTTTAAAGGTAGTATACGATTTGTTGTTGTTGTTGTTGTTGTTGTTTGTTTTTTTTAGGAAATACATGTTTTATCTCATTGAGCTCCATCTATTCACCCTATAGGAGAAGGGAGGGTGGGGGTATTGGGGAAATATTAGATAAAACATGCATTCTCTAATGCATGTTTTATCAAGTATTTCCCCCTATCGTGCGGGTAGTACTGGAAAAACATGCATTATGTAATACATGTTTTACCCAATATGTCATTATGAAGGGGGAGAAGGGGAATTGGGTAAAACATGTATCATGTGATACATGTTTACCCAATATTCCACCCACCCCCACAGGATGTAGGGAAATATTAGGTAGTGGCATGTTTTATGTAACACATATTTTTCCCAATACACTCCCTCAACCATAATGGGGTGGGGAAGAGTATTAGTGCATAATACATGTTTTACCCAATACTCCCCTGAGTAAAACATGTGATAGGTAATATGTGGGTTGGGTTGGGTTGCGTGGCGTGAGGTCAAGTGGGGAGTATTGGGTAAAACATGTATTATAGCGAGGGTGAGGAGAGTATTGGGTAAAAACATGTATTAGGGTGGGAAGGGGGGATATTGGGTAAAAACATGTATTAGGGTGGGAAGGGGGGGTATTGGGTAAAACATGTGTTACCCAATACATGTATTAATACATGTTTTACCTAATACTTCCCCCCACTCCCACTATAATACATGTTTTTCCCAATATTTCCCCTCACACCTGCCCTAATACATATTTTACTTTTAATACTAATGTTACCAATGGTTTTGTCCCCTCGTGACAAAGTGTTTGGTACAATGGCATGTTATCCACTCCACCAAGTTTCATATCTCATTGGGGGACATTTTTTGCCCCTTTTGATAAGGCTAAAGGAGTAGACCCCCCCACTCTCATGGAGTATCGACTCTTGCTAAGCCATAAATTCTTAGTATATATGGCTTACGAATTATTGGATATACTCCTTGTGATATAGTAGCACTCACTAGGTTTTATCTTGGACTTGATCTTGGGCCTCACCCAAATTACTCCATCGAGTTATTGATTCACCACGGTAAAATAAAAATAAAAATAAAATGTTACCAATAAGTTTAATGACATATAATATGGTCTTGTGTTTTCTGTTATCTTACATGTTTTACCCAATATCCCCCTCACCCTCTAAATAGGGTGGGGGGAGTATTGGGTAAAACATGTTACCTAATACATGTTTTGCTCAATACTTTGCCCCCATCCTAACCCAAAACATATTTTACACTTATTATTGTTGTTAACAATAGTTTTGATGTCATACAATATAATCTTATGTTGTCTATTATCTTATTACACTGACATTATCTCTATGTAGAGATATTGTTCAATATTAATACTCTCTCTTTAAAATGTGTATTGTGTCTATGCATGATTATGATTCATGAATATATTCATATACATAAATTATTGTGAAACAAAGATGATGTATATGATATTATCTATACCAAAAACTCACAGAAGCTAAGAGTTGGTGTTGAGTTGCAAGTTCCCAATTTAGAATTGGTGTGAACACCCTTTAACAACACTATATATGATTTTGATGCCATGCCTTCTAAATATATTCTATTAGTACTTATTAAATATGTTGAAATTGTTAAATTGTAGCAGGAAAAGGCTTCATTTGACTTGTGCCTTAGTCAAATGGAGAAATTTGAATTTTCACTTCAGCATGAGGAATTGTCAGGTAGTTAACATAGTGACATGGCCAAGTCACTTAGTTAAGTTAGTCAATTCAAGTTTATGGGAAAGAAGTAGAGCTATGCATGAGTTGATTGTGAAGATCTAGCTATCTAGTGGAGTTATATTTAGTGAAACTCAGTTAGCTAAGCTCTAGTCTAGAATAGAGTCAGTATGAGTTCAGTTGAGTAGTTGTAAATGTTGTTAACTCACTGATCTCTCAGTTAACTAGTCAATTTATTAAAAATATCCCTAGTCATGCATGCAATTCGAATTTCCTAGTGGAGTGGAGGAAAATGCATAATTGTAATTATTTTTGTATATTGTTGAGTGTACAAAGTTGCATGTAGCAGGTGATCAATTTCTCTTGTGATTTGCTCAAGGAAATAGGAGATTCCCTATTCTTTAAGAGCAAGAATTGTGCAAGGAAATAAAAGGAAGAAGGAGGCATATTTTGGCTAAGTATTGACCAGAGCAGAGTTAGGAGGAGATCAATATTGCAGTGTAGATTGAGCTTCAAGCATTGAAGTAGTCATTTTACTAGATCATTGTTCTCATATGATATAATACAAACAGAGGAGGGGTGTTTGCTACTTGGTTTCCCCAATAAAAACTGTGTTCGTTTTGATCGAATGATTGCATGTGTTTTTATTGTCAGTTTTCCTTCCGCAAAATCTAGTAGAAGAAATTTGTGTCTATTAATTTCAGTGTGATTTCATTAGCAGCTACAAAATTCGAGTTATTTATATATGGAGTGAGAGCTATTGAAAACTACATAGAAACAGGTTCCTGATCATCTCTCAAAGAAATTTCGAATAACAGAGTTTGTGGTGCAAGTATTTCTTCAGTGCACGAACAATGTCTTTCAGTGGATTGAAGATTGAGTATGCATTGGAGGCAACTTTGAATTTATGTGCTTGGAAAGATATAACGAAAGTTGTGTTGGATGACAATGGAGTATTAAAGTACATAAAAAAAAAAATATTTCAAAACCAGCGGGATCAGATACACAACAACTAGCTCAGTGGAAGAATGATACTACAAAAACCAAGAGGATTATCCTGAAGGGAGTCAAAGACCATGTGGTTTCAAATTTGCATGGGAAGAAGACTACTTTTGTAATGTGGAAAACTCTCACAAACTTATTCGAAAGCAACAATGATTCCAGGAAGTTGGCATTGAAAGATAAGCTCGAGAACATTCGAAGGAATAAAAATGAAATTATTGTCCAATACCCATCCAAGTTTACTCAGGTGAGAGATGAACTTGGAGGAGTTGGAGAGACTATGCCACCATCTGAATTTGTGAGCTTATCACTCCTTCTTCCAAAGTCCTGGCATAGCTATCAGGATTCAGTTAATGGAAGAGACAAGCTCCCAGATGGAGAGAGACTTTAGTCTGATTTGGTGCGGGAGAAGATTAGAAGAAACACTAGAGATGGTGTCTCATCTAGAACTGATGAGGAAGAAACTTTTCCTTAGCTAGAAAGGGAAAGAAAGACAAAGGAAAGAAGGCCCAAGGAAAGGTAGAATCCAACTAGAACCATGGCAAGAAGAAAGACCTCAGTAAAATTAAATTTTTTCACTACCATGAGTATGTGTTAGTGCCTAGATTGACCTCAGGCTGAAGGGAGGCAATCCTAGGTTAACCACAAACCAAGCTTAACCTGGTAGCTAGCCCTACCAGGCCAAGAGAGGGCTCTCTCCTTGTCAATCTCAGTTGAGATGACTGAATCAAATATGGATTTTAGGCTAGGTATAGTAGCTATAGGGTTTTTGATTGATTTTGAAGGTGTTTTTGTTGGATCAAATGGAGCAGGCAGCTTTGGGTCTGCAAAATGAAGTCAGGAATGCAGGGTGTCCTGTGGGGAGAGGTAGGTAGGTGTTTTGGCACTTGAAATCGAGTGAAATGGTAGGTCTAATATTGATGAGGAGCTGAGGAGGGCATGCAAAGATCATGTATCCTCTTCAAACTGTAGAAAACATCAAAAACTAAATGGATTCCCAAGGCAGAGCACTGTAACCAATGTATTCTACCTATCTATCTTGATTTCATTTAGTTTAGAAGAATGAATTAGATTTTGGCACACATAACACATGAGAAAAAATAATGACAGAAGGAGAAACTATGCAAAAAAACACTACCACAAGAATCCCACAAAAATAGCTACAAATATTGGTTTATTTCCTTGCCAAACTGTTGTAGAGATGTGCAATGTAACTTAGAGCATCCAAGAGAGTCCAACCTTTGCTAATGACTGAAAAAATACATAACATAGAAATCAAAACCACCTATGCTAGCCATTAGGGATCGAATCCAAGAGATAAGGGACTATTTCAACCATATCTAAACTAGGAATAGCAATACAGGCAGTGGAACAGCTTGCCTCTAAAACCATGGAAACTGATTCATTGACCCCCAAACCACCTCAAAATGATGAATCTACCCTCTAAGGTCATTTTACAATTACATTCACATAGCATAGCATCATTTACAATCATAAATTCATCCATGATGAGAGAAAAAGTCAACTTGTAGAAAAACTAGGTGAAAATTGAATTTTTAGGCAAACTGGCTCTATGTGTAGGCCACTGACCAGGTGTGTAGCACCACTTCACAGCTATTTTTGGAGGCCTTCCCCTTAGCCAAATTGAGCCCAAGATAGCTCATTGGAAAGGTATTCCTGTCTAGTTTCTGTAACATCTTGAATTTTTGCATTTGGAGGTCATTTGCGCCATCAAAAGTGGAATCCTCCAAGGTTGCTTCTGTGTGTCCAAAAAGAGGCAGAGAGGTCATTTTTTGATGGTTTTTTGACCTTTAGGTGAACAAGTTTTGCTCAAAAATTGCTGAGATTTTCTGGGTTTTATGCTCTCATCATGCTGAATCCAAATATATAAGCCATTTCTCTAAAAAGTCTTCCAGTGAAAAGCGTAGCGCCGGCCTCTCATTCGTAGTGCCAACTTCAAACTCACTTTTGACAGCCTTCCCGATGTCCAAATTGGGTGCATGATAGCTCGTTGGAACGCTTGTTGAGTGTATTTCCAAAACATATTGAATTTTTCAATTTGGAGTTAATTCTCCCTAGCAAAAGTCAAATCTCCCAAGATTGGTCAAAATGTGCAGAATGAGGTTACCCAAATGCATAGTGTTGTTGCAATCAACTTTTGAAGGTCTTCCTCAACTCCAAATTGAACTCATGATAGCTCATTAGAAATATCTTTGTGTATAATTATCATTTGACGCTTCAAGCGAGTCATTTGGTCATTACATCTAGGAGAAAATTTGATTTTACTAAGGTCACTCCAAAGGTGCAGCAACCCTCCTAAGGAAAATGATGTTTTCGACATTTCTCCCAAACCATGAAACCTGAGTAAAAATTGAAAGAGTTTTTTCTTCTTGGGTCAATTATGGACAAAACTATCTCTCAATTTTGTCAAATTCATCTTATATTTCTCAGAAACATCATTTGAATAAAACCTATCCCGATATGTGGAACAGGGGGTTTGTAGAAATGAAGGGAAATGAAGGGGATAAGGGGCTTCTAAATTCTTGAGGAAATTTTGGAAAATAGGGAGGGATGTTAGGAAGCAAGGGAAAGTGGAATATCAAATATTGAGTGAGGGGAAGCGGTCCAAAAGGGCAAAACACAGGCATAGCCTAAAAAATTGTCAAATTTTAGCAATAAGCTAGGGTTTGTGGGAAAATGATGAATTTGAGGGATATCAGTGATGGGAAGTGCTTAAGAAGGTACATTAAGGATAGGGGAAGGTGTAAGCATCAAGATACAAGTTTTGTTGATTATTTTACCATCCAAGAAAAATTACTTTCAAAACCCTAGGAGAGGGCAATGAGCCTTACCCAAGTACAACTAGAGTAAGAACAAGGCGTAAAATGACCCATTGGAACTTGAAATGATGATGAAAACTCTTTGAATTATGGTACACTCAGCTGAATGGTGACATGGACTGGCATTTAGAAAACTTTGGAAGGAGTGAAAACAATCCTAGACCTAATACCTAGTGACCAAATTCTACTTGAAGACTCACTGAAATGACAAAATTTGACTTTGACATCCTAAGACCACTTTGTAAGAGCATGTTTGATCACTGGTGGAAGGCTTCAAAGACTGACACTAACAGTATGGACACTATGCAACCAAGTGTCCACACAAGAAATCTAGTAAGGTTCCTACACTAGGAGCGAGAGAAGATGCTATCACATCACAATTTGAGTTGGATTTCACCCTCATTGCTTGCATGGAAAGTACTATATGAGGTAGTGTATGCTACCTAGACTCTAGTGCTTCGTTTCATATGATAGGAAATAAGGAGTTCTTCAATAGATTATAGGAGGACCTACAATTGCACATAAAGCTTGGAGATGATGGAAGATATAGTACCAAAGGGATTGGAATTGTCACCGTTAAAGGGGAGTTAGCCTCCCATATTCACCTAAAGAATGTAATGTATGTGCCTGATCTAAAGGAAAAATCTAGTTTTTGTAGCAGTATTTGAAGACAAAGGATATGATGTGGTGTTCAGTAGAGGGAAGGCTTATCTGAAGCATGTTTCTCCTGAACAAGTAAAACAAATTGGTGTTCGGGTTAAAAATATCTACAAGCTAAAGGTGGATACATGTGTTGCATTGAGTAGTAAGGAAAATCATGTTCAGGGTCTAGATGTTGGAGATCTCTTGCATAGGCGCATGGAACACCTACACCATGGAGCTTTGAAAATAATGTATCATAACACCATTGGACTTCTAATAATTATAATATATATAATATTATATATATATAATATATATAATATAATATTATATATCTAACAAATCAATTAGCCATAAATGCTAATCAATGAACCTTAAACAATCATTTTATCTAGTATTAATCAATTATATATTAATAGGTTTTTTGTTTTTTGTTTTTTAGGTATAAAGCTATATATTTTGTATGAAGAATATATATATATTCTCATTATTGCAGACACTTATCATGTCACTTACAAGAATTGAAACTAGATGGGGAGTATTCCATTCCTATTCCCCAACCACCCACAATATACCTAATTAAAACATTTGAAAGTAATTGATGTTGATAGTTCATTTTTGGATTGTTGAGAGAAATGATTAAAATTCTTTCTATCTATATTCAATTTTCACAAGTAACATAATAAGTTTTAATGTAATGATTCCAAACTTATAATATAATAAACCAAAACATGTATATCCCTTATAAATAACAAAATATTTTCCCAAATCATATATATAATATATAGCTAAATATATCTTACAAAATAACCAGAAACTTCAATTTAATCTTTAATAATCCACTTTTATACCGATTATATATTATTGAATAGATAATATAAATATAATTTCACAATAATATAATATAATTTAACAAAAGTAAAAAGTAAAAATATTTTATATGATTTTCAAATAGACCTAAAATAATATTTTATTCATAATTTATTTTCATGAATTGCAAGTTTTCATTTAATTTTGAGAAGTTTTGAGCATCATTTGTTTTATTAATCCGCTAATCATATGCACCCCACAACCAATCCTCTATGGTTGTGAACTATGGGCCAGCAGTACATCCGACATGCAGTGGAGACAAATTGAGAAAATTCAGGAGCGTTTGATTACAAACAAATTTAAGATTAAAAATGCAGTTCCTTATGATATCTTGTTAAGTGAAATAGGGACTGCTCTTATTGAAGCAATTGCTATGGTGCAAGTCATAAGGTATTTAAAAAAATTGAGCAAATGGAAGAGGGTAGATGGCCTAAGGTTGTCTTTAATGATAGATTGTGCAAGAGCAAAAAAACTTGGATGCAGCAAAATAACAAATAGTTTAGTAAATGGGTTATTGGCTTGAATGTGTGTCCCATAAATAGCAAAGAGATAAAAGTTTTTGTTATGGAAAAGTTCTACAAGCGTACTTGGGATAAGGAGCTTGGAAGAAAGAAAAAATATTATATTGAAGTGTTTAATCCCATTCATAGTCATCAACCAAAAGCATACATAGAGGCCAATATCTCTTACAGAGCCAAAATTCTTATTCTCAGTTAAGGACTAATTCTCATCAACTCCGTTGTGAAACACGGCGTTGGAAAAGGCCAAAGAAAGTGTGGGAGGAAAGAGTATGCATTTTTTGTTCTTCTGGAAAAGTGGAAACAGAAAAACATTTCATTTTAGAATGTGAGGCCTTCAAAGACAACAGGAAAAGTTATGCAAATATGTTGGCAACTAGCTCTTGGGATAATCTATTTAGTGAGGGGTTTGTCGAGAAGCTAGGAGCATTTATTTTGAAGCTTCACATAAAAAGGGTCGAATACATCAAGTAGATGAAAAAGCAATCTGTCCTATAGACTATCTTTAGCCTCGTGGACGTTAAAAATAATTTATTTCTTTTTTCCTATAGTTTTATTAAAATATTTTTTATTCA
>APFE030406679.1:77030-111870 GCA_000404065.3 Pinus taeda | reverse complement strand
TGTCAAGTGAACATACTCCTAGATGATGAAATATTCAACTTGATGCCTTCTTGATTTTAATGATGATGTAGATAATAGAACATGTCTTCTTGGTGAAGATGTTTTTCTTCAAAATTTCGGCTTGTTGTAGGAGGTCTATATTTTTTACCTTTTATGTAGAAACCCTAGGTCACACGTGTGGCTAGAATATGGATAGATTTGCCTCCATTTGACTTCACTAACCTTGACTCCTCCTCTTGACAAGTATATCTATATACTTGTCAAGTGAATGTACTCCTAGATGATGAAATATTCAACTTGATGCCTTCTTGATTTTGATGATGATGTAGATAATAGACCATGTCTTCTTGGTGAAGATGTTTTTCTTCAAAATTTCGGCTTGTTGTAGGAGGTATGAATTTTTTACCTTTTATGCAGAAACCCTAGGTCACACTTGTGGCTAGAATATGGATAGATTTGCCTCCTTTTGACTTCACTAACCTTGACTCCTCCTCTTGACAAGTATATATACTTGTCAAGTGAAGATACTCCTAGATGATGAAATATTCAACTTAATGCCTTCTTGATTTTCATGATGATGTAGATAATAGAAGATGTCTTCTTGGTGAAGATGTTTTTCTTCAAAATTTCGGCTTGTTGTAGGAGGTCTACATTTTTTACCTTTTCCGCAGAAACCCCAGGTCACACGTGTGGCTAGAATATGGATAGATTTTCCTCCATTTGACTTCACTAACCTTGACTCCTCCTCTTGACAAGTATCTCTCTCTCTCTCTCTCTCTCTCTCTCTCTTCTATATATATATATATATATATATATATATATATATATATATATATATATATATATATATACTTTACTTGTCAAGTGAAGGTACTCCTAGATGATGAAATATTCAACTTGATGCCTTCTTGATTTTGATGATGATGTAGATAATAGAAGATGTCTTCTTGGTGAAGATGTTTTTCTTCAAAATTTCGGCTTGTTGTAGGAGATCTTCATTTTTTACCTTTTCTGCGAAAACCCTAGGTCACACGTGTGGCTAGAATATGGAAAGATTTGCCTCCTTTTGACTTCACTAACCTTGACTCCTCCTCTTGACAAGTCAACTTGCTAAATAGTCCTTCTTTGATACAAACTTTGGCTCCTTTGAGTGACTATGATTTTTGGCTTGCAGCACTGCAAATGATGCCCTAAGCTTCACACGAGTGGAGGAGAATTAGCCTAAAACAAATCAGAAAAATGCTTTGCTCTTTTTTTATTCTTCCTTTGTTGGGTATTAGATTCCTTTCTTTTCCTTGAACAAAATCTTATTGATGATTTATTATCTTGATGTTTCCAAGATGATTTATCCATACTTTGGCCCTTGAGTATCCTTCTTTGTGCTACCCTTCCTTGATGAAGTCACCTTAACTCTGATTCCATGCTGAGAAATCTAGGGCATCTGAATTAGGTGATTTTTGTTACTTTGATAACTGCTTATGATGTATTTTTAACTTACTTGATTAAATTATTCTTTCATTTATTATTATTAGTGTTTTTTATCATCAAACATATACCAAATCATAAAGAACAGGGAGACAATATGACACAAGATTTAGGTGATCATCCAGGGCCAAAACCTCTCCAACTGAGAGGCCTCAGAATTCTTCTCTTCTTATAGAACTTCAATTGACAAATTTCAAGACCTATAACCCTTGAACAAGACCCTCCAAGACTAATTCAAATTTTTCCTTCTTGAACGGCCTCCAATAACAAAATTTGACGTTCCAACAACTTCTCCAACAACTTCCACACTTGCAACAATTTCTACAACTTCGACCTTGATGCAACTTCAACAACTTTGACTTAACATATTCACATCTTCGGACTATAAGCAACTTCATAGCTTTGATCCAGAGGCAAATTCGTAGCTTCTACCTTGCAACTTCATAGCTTCGACCTTGCAACTTCTCAGCTTCAATGCAGCTTCAGACTTTCGTCTTGCCCAGTAATTGTAGAAACCCTAAAGAGAGAGAGAGAGAGAGGCCCAAAACTTCTTCTTCTTATTCCCCTGCTTTGTCATTTTCCAACTTCTATCTTGTGGAGATCGAACTTGGTCGAGTGAGTGTCCAAAAGAGGTCAAATTCCTTCTTATTTATAGGCTTGTGAGGGGTACGAATTGCTATCTTGAGGCCGACTTGATCTTTGTGCAATGATGAGGTCTTGGGGGGTCTTTTGACTCTATTTCAACTCAATAAATCTTTCTTTACAATATGTAACATGCCTAAATGGGTCTTCAATACATGACAATGACTCAATTGACTTTATGACAAACCTAGAAGCACTCAATGGGTGCTTGAACTAAAAATAAATTTCCCTTGAGCATGAAACGCATGCCTCAAGAATACAAATAATAAATTTATTCTCTTTTCATTAAATACATAAAATCCCGATTACATATGTAATTATGTAGACCGAATAGTTACATATTTCAACATGCTACTCTATTTAAAGGAAATGGAAATGATGCTTGCCCTAGTTGCATAAATGTAAATATTATGCTATTTGCATAAATATAAATTATATGCTACTTACAAGAATGTAAATACTAGTCTAATTGTAGAATGTAAAAAGTTGCTTTGAAAATAAATTAATCCTATGCAAGAACAACACTTTGTAAATGAAATCCTAAGGGCACGAATTCAAAGAGATAGGGCAATCTACTTTGCATGGGAAAATAACCCTCTTAATCACTATGTTCAAAAGGACTTGGTTAGAGTAATAGAATTCGTATGCATTTCATAAGAAAATCATCATTATTGTTCAATTTAGAAATGTCTCCTAATCCTAATTGGTGGAATTGTATTTGCAGTGATAAAAATGTAGGTTCAAAGTGGTCTTAGGTCTTCCTCAATCATGGATTCAGAGCTTAGGGGTCATTATTCAAGCCTAAGATACAAAAAGCAAGATTTTGGAGCAAATATGGTCAAGTTTACACAGTGATATAGGATGCTACAGGACTGATACATGATTGCTATAAGATTTACAGGATTGTTACTTCTCGAGATAACTTGTTGAATGCCCAAATAAATCAAATGAAGATGAGATGGGAATTTTTTTTTATGAAGTAGGATGTCCTAGGACTCCATCCATTCCAAGTGGAATCACTCAAAAATACCATTGTTAACATGTGCTTAAAACAAAGCAAAAAATCACTTCTCTTAGGCTTATAGATAAAATTGTCTATAGGCTCGAAAGGTATGCTTTGACATGTACCTAAATATGAGAGACCAACTGCTTTGACTGAGATGAGATCAAAAATTGTTGAAGAAGAGGGTGTTGCTACAACTTAGTGATTGTTTGGAACCATATTTCAATATAGTTGTGATGCCCTTGGTTCACTTGCACATTTGGATCACTTTCTGTGTCCTCTTCTACCATGACATTCAAATCTTCTTTTTGTTGTTGATTAGTCTTTTGAACACGTAAATATTATGATGATAAGTGTAACATAAATTCCTCATTCTCAGGCTCCAATGGATGCTCTCCATTAAATGTGGTCCATGATTCCTTGGTCTCCTATGGATGTTGTTCTTCAATGGCATTAAGAGAATCTCTTTGTTAAAATACACTTCCCAATCTAAGAGAATGTCATTTAGATCAAGAGGAGTTGTTTGGAAGTATTGTACCTCAATATTGTAAGTGGGTTGGGCTACTAAATTGTTTGGGTTTAGAAATGGTTGTACAAGTAGTTGAGTGGGAGTGGATATTTGAGATGGATGTGGTGGAGGTGGATGGTAGGGATAGTATAGAGTTGGGTATGGAGTATATTGAGGAAAATATTGAGGATATTGTGGATTTATCCCATAAGGTCCTTGCCAACCTTGTTGCCAAGACTAGTTTTGGGGTTGAGATGTCTAAGGTTTCCAAGGAAAGGGTGTGTTCCAATTACTTTGAGATGGATGTGCATAACATTGAAACTGTGAATTAGTTTCTTGCATCCTACCAGGTTAACTAGGTTTCCATAGTCCTCTTGGAACTACAAAAACAAAGTTTCTTTGGTGATTGACTTGCTCCATTGTATTCTTGGTAAATTTCCTTCAACCTTGGTAATGATGGGTAATATTTAGTAGCATGTGATTATGCATGGATAACACATATATCAACATCTTCTTTTTGCTCATTTTTCATTCTTAGCATTTCTACTTGTTCACTTAAATTGCTAAGAATTTATGTTTTAGTTATCAAGCATATTTCCAAGTTCAGCTTGACTTACTGATCTTGACGTTGATTTACTTACTCTTGCCCTTCCTCTTGATATGCATTTTCATATTTCACAAATTTATTCAAATGATAATTGGTATACATCACCTCTACTCATACGATCAAGGAGATCAATCTACTCATCCCTAATTTTTCTAAGTAAGAGGATTTTTAGTGTGTCATATCCTAAATGATGTAATTTTTCCCTCTTAACATTATACATAAATCAGTCTATTAGATCCTTGAGGCTCTCATCTTCTTTTTTATTCATTCTAAGGATTTCTCCTTTAATATCATGATCTTTATATTTTTCTATAAATATCTTTTGCATATCATTCCATGATCTTATTGAATTAGTCCCTAAACTCATGAACCATTTAAGAGCTCTATCCTTCAATGTTTCCGGAAACAATCTCAATTTTTGAGTGTTTAGTAAGTAACCATAAGATCTACAAAGGATCTCAAATTCAAAGAGAAAGGTTTTTGGATCCGCTGACCTCATACCATGGAAGTTGGGAAGGAAAGATGGAGGGGCGTTCTTCATATGAACACTACTATCAGTATCTTGAATGGGAAATCCAAGAGGATCTTCCTCATTGTCATCATATCCATCCATTTCTCCTACCTTTTCTGTCACCTCCTCTTCTTCTACCTAAAAAAGTGGATGGTGATGTGGTTCTTACTACACCATGTGATCAAATGAGTGGAGTTTGGTGTTGGAGAAGTGTTTTTTTATGCTTTTTATAAAAAAAGAGATTTGAATAAGAATGTTAATGCAATGAAATTTTTTGTTGTTGAAGTGAAATATGCCTAATGCATTTTTTTGTTTTTGCATAAATGGATCAACGAGGGAAGAAAACAATGCATACTTTGACATGCAATGAAGTGAATATCATGAAATCAAGCCTAAACTAATTGAAAAAATGGAGATGATGATTGCTCTAGTTGCATAAATGTACATTCTATGCTACTTGCAAGAACGTAAACATTATTCTAATTGCAGAATGTAAAAAGTTATTTTGAAAAGAAACTAATCTTATGCAAGAACAACACTTTGTAATTGAAATCCTAAGGGCATGAATTCAACGAAATAGGCCTAATCTACTTTTCATGGGAAAATCACCCTCTTAGTCACTATGTTCAAAGGGACATGGCTAGAGTAACATAACTCATATGCGTTTCATAAGAAAATCATCATCATCATTCAATTTAGAAATTTGTCACCTAATCCTAATAGTAGAATTGTATTTACAATGAGAAAAAGGGAGGTTCAAAGTGAGCTTGGGTATTCCTCAATCATGGATTTAGAGCCTAGGGGTAATTATTCAAACCTAACAGACAAAAGCCAAGCTTTTGGAGCAAATTTGGTCAAGTTTACATGGTGCTACAAGATTTACAGGATTGCTACAGGATTGTTATTTCTTGAGATATCTTCCCATATTCCCAAGCAAATCAAATGCAAATGACATGGGACAATTTTGTTTATGAATTAGGATGTCTTAGGACTCCATTCCAAGTGGAATCACCCAAAAATACCCTTGTTAACATGTGCTAAAAAATAGCAGAAAATTACTATTGTAAAAACCAGAAATTCAAGAATTAGTGAGCTAATTAACCTACCAAATGCCTTACCTAATCAAGTGAAAATTCTACAGGGTGAATTTTGTTTTTAACTTGAATTTTTTTAGGACTTAATACAAGTGGAATCAACTCAAAATAGGCTCATTAACATGTGTTAAAAAATAGCAAAAAATTACTACTATTTTGCTACAAGAGAATTCCAAAAATTCTAGATTTGTGAACTAGTAAAGCAATCCAAGTAGCTCAATGATGAATATGAATTTTCAACATTGTTATAAGGATGCATAATTCTTGTGACTCTGTAAATAACCTTCAAAACAACTCACTTCAATCATTTAACCAATATAACCTACAACAAAAGAAGTATGAATAGTGAATGCAAAAATAAGAGATGCAAGTGAAAACGACATTCAAAGAAAATAAAGAAATTGTACAAGAGGGATTTGAGGCTCCTAGGATGTCCAAACCAAAGGATACTTAGATTGATTGAAACCAAGCTTTAGAAGAAAAAAAATGGAACCAAACTTCATTATTTGAATCAATCCAAGTACATCCCTGCTAGAAATGCAAACGGAGCTGCTAAATAACAAGTTTTTTCCACAAGAATACTAAGAAATACATGCCTCTAGAGGGAAATTAGAATTGGTACTTATACAAATATATGAGGAAGCATTCTCCTTGAAAGGAGGAAACTTTCCCCTCCAAAATCCCTCAAAAAGTGGATCTAGTTCTCAGCACTAGGAATTTGCATTAAATGACATGAAGCACATTCCTGGATTTTCTCAATCATTGGAGCTCCAAAATTTGTTCAATAATTTCATCATATCCTATTCATTTATTGTCCAATATTGGTCCATCCTGTAGCAGGGAGCAAGTCCCTAGATTATATTATCCTCTAGGTCTTCATAATCTGCCCAATATTCTCAAAATATTCTACAAAAATAAATATTATTAGGCACATAATATGAAATTATCTCTAAACCTTCCTAATGAACATATTAAATTCAAAAAGATGTCATCAAATGCAAAAATAAAGGTTTACGGTGTTGAAAGATGGTCAAATGAGCCTTAATTTATGTCTAATTTGGAGGCCCATCAATAGCATGTAGGCAATTGGCTATGCAATATTGGCCAGCCATGGATGGGGTGAATTACATAGATGAAAGAGAGGGGGGGAGGGGAGATGCCAATGCACCACATGGAAAATGAGGCAAGGGATGTGTAATCTCACCCTCGGGATTTCTAATCAGCATTACAACGTTAATTAATTAAGCAAATGGGAAGGCAATTGTATTGACTTTGGAAGATGGTAATTTGGATGGTCAAGGCACACAAGAATGTGAGGAGAATGGTGGATGGGCCTTTATCCATGGAAATTAACTCCAAGGTGATTTCGAAGCTCGATATAGGCAATGGAGACTGCTAGAAGCAGCTGACTAAAGAGAATCATACAATGGCTTTTATCTTGATAAGTTTGAAGGGGGGGTTCATATAGCTTAAGTTTATGTGGTCGTAGAGAAGAGCCCATATCATCGAAAGTGCTCCAGGAGGGAAGGAAATTATTTCAAAAAACATCCAAAGGAAAATACTTTCGGGAGATCTTAAAAGATCTTTCTTCTATGTTTAGATATGAGTTTAAATTTTGGTCCACGACTGTGAGGACTAATTTACATAAGGGTGGCCTAGAATGTGTAAGTCTTGTGTCTCTATTCAAACCTTCTGGGAAATTGGAAGGTGTACCAGTAAGAAGCTTGGCCTAGAAAGTTTGGGTTGGTTCCTACTTGGTAATTTGGTAACTTTCTTTCCATCTTGCTGGCACTCCTAGAAAATTGGGTCAATATTTGTTTGGAAATTTCAGCATTTGCAATTCTTGTAACTATGTTCTGATAATTTTTCTGAGCGTTGTTTCCTCCCCAAATTCTAGGGGATAGTATCAACTTTTCCTTCCATAGTTGGCTTTTAAAGATGGTTGCATGTGGAAATGGCTTTTGGTAAGTCAATAAACTAGGCTTTTGGCTATGGAAGTGGGATCATACATTTTGTCTCCTTGGGTGGCTTGCCCTTGCTGCAATTGGAGCCCCACTCTCAAATTTATATTTTTGAATACAATGGTTGTTCTCTCAAGCCTAGTAGTGGGGGGGAAGGGGGCATTCCGAAATACGATAGTTTGGGTTCGTGACAAGGGTTGAAGGTTAGTGTTGGAAATGGTGTTGGGATAGTCCATGAGTAGAGGGGATTCGATGTTATCACCTAGGGAGAGACTTGGCTAAATCCTTAGCTAAGGGCATGGGGCAGTGAAAACATTGAATGTTAATACATGTCGGCTCTACAGAGTCTACAATGCTCTGTGGGAATATTTTTGTTACTTAACAAAATTGAATTTTCCTTTCAGGTGTTACACAGTATTTGGTACAAACCTTTCGCTCTGCCCTAGGAAAAATGAGAGAATTTATACAACAACCTTCATAATTTGGTGCAACTCATAAGGACTAGATTTGCTAGGTGGATAGACATGTTGAGACTAAGGGGTTGAGTAAGATGAGGAGTGGCATGTTGTTAAGAGAGAGCCCAATGAGGGAACACCTGAATGCATCAATGCATTGAAGGGTTTTCCTCTCGATATAGGGAACTCGCCCCAAATCATGTACATGCAAAATTTCCCTGGTGGAAGGGGAGACTGCTTCTCATATAACCTCCCTTTTGGACACGGAGGTCCTGAGGGAGTGGGTATACTGGATACCAGACACTAGGCACGCTCGGGGTTAGTTTAACTAGTACATGAAAATGATGCATATGCATTGGAAAATGAAACTATTGCTAGGAAGGATGATTTTGGATCATTATGAATCACATATGGATACTATTCATTAGTTGGAGCACTTAGAAAAACACTTGCATAACCTGGACTAGAGGATGGAGCGGATCGAGTACCACTTGGGCTTCGCACTAACAACAAGGATACCATTATATGACCCACCAGATCCCATCCTGGTGAATGGATCGGATGCAGAACCTTTGGCTTGATGGAAATTTGGATATGTTAGATACTTTGTTTTTTAGTTTCTTATGTTGCAGGCTAATTAGGCGTGTATGTTAGCCTATAATTGGATAAGTTTGTACTCATGTCCTCTAGAAGAAAAATAGTTTTTTTTGGATATGGTATTATCTCTTGTGTGAAACACTGATAATGACTATGTAATCCTTACTGTATACTCCTGATTTTCCTAATATATATATAATATATATATATATATATTATTATATTATTATTTCAGATTCTATTAATTTACAATCTCATACATTCCTATAATGAAAAATTTTATTGACATAATATACTTTCCTTATAATTACACCGAAGGTGTTCCTCTATGGAGTTGGTTGGGTAAACATTGTTCATATCTGCTAATCCTAGCCTCCCATTTTCGTCGTCCTCTGTCCAGTGAAAATTTGACATATGGGTTCATGAGCCATTTGCCCCTTGCCAGCTTTGAATCTCCTTTACTTTCCTGAATTCGACTCTCTTTATTTTTTCGGATGCATTTACTTTTCTGGAGGACACAACGGGCTTCGACTCTCATTTACTTTTCTAGAGGACACAACGAGCTCACAGGTTCAATTGGTGCCTGATTATATTCGCTAATTTATTGGTTTGCAAAGTTTTCTTCGCCATTAGAGTGTTGGGTTCTTCTCCATTTCAAAGAGTTTAGCAACAATCCATTTCGAAGAAGGCCAGTATTCATACAAGCATAAAGACTCTTGCGCAAATTTGAATTGGGATTCAAAAAAAACATCAAAATGAAGGAAATGCATAGGTGGAGGGTTGCATTCTTGAGAGAAAAATCTAAAGATAAAGTTGTCATCTTCCCAGAGCCGCGAAGGCTTGAATTGGTTAACCACCCATCCTCAGAACTTCCAAAGCCCTATAGATGACAACACAATCATACTCTATATCACAATGGACATAATTCTCAACAAGAGTGAGTGTAGTGATTCATCAAACTTGGGATGCTTTCCGCCATATTTTTGTGGTTCTCCTCCAAGTTGGGTTGACAATCCTCTTGTTCATGGTGTGTAGTTCATTCATAAAAGAGTTCCAACCTCACCCTCTACTATTTCAAAGCCAAAGTCTTGTGTTAGGAAATCATTAGGATCTAGTCTTGTTATTCAAATTAAGGGTTTGGATTGCCTGAACAAGGACACAAGATGCAGTATTCCAACAATGGAATACTAATCATCCATTACCTAAACCTGATGATCTTTCAACTGATTACTGACTAACCACAACGTAGTGATAGTAGACTGTACTTGAAGGGTATATGGGGACAAATTACCTCTATGAAAAGAATAGGAACCTGTGGAATATCAATCCATTCACTCAACAAGATGAGTATTAATTTACAGTTAATGTTAGTATTATGACAAAAAAAATTAGATATGGAGGTTAAAATATTTTCTAGCAGCTTAGAAGCCCTCCTTGAAACCACAACAATATTTACAACATGAGAAAGTATACTCACACTAAAATTTAGGTTGGAAGTGAAAATTTGGAGCATTTGTGAAGATTCATCCATGTGACTTGAGAAATAAGTTGTGCAAGGATTGCATAACATAACTTTGAAGTGACCATCACCTACACTCTCAATTGCATCTACATTAGATCTTAGACCTATCGCTTCTGGATCAAAGAAGATATCATATTTTTCCAGAAGCGGATCAACCACAAATTCCACAAATTTGGCATCTTCTACAGAAAACATCCCATGATCATAATTGACAATTTATCTTGTTGCCCACTTTGTATCAGTTACACATCAAACCCAACATATTCAATTGCATTCATTATCTCCACCTTTTCCATTTGATTTTAATCGTACTCAACTTCCCCCATTGAATTCGCCAACGCCATGACTGCTCATGTCACACCACGTAGATTTCTCAATATTCCTTCAATGAAGTTCACACATGTTGCACATGTCATTCAACCTATCCTAAACTTTCCTGTCATAATTCCTTGATCTTTGGACTTGAAAGAAATATTTGGTAAAGCCTCAACATCAAAACCTGCATCCTCATTAGCCTCTTTAATGTCTTCCTCCTGCAAGGAAAATCAACTAGACAATAGTCAAAATGCAACACCCTATATAAATATGGAAGAATGAGAATAGATTATATAGACAAATAATAAAATACACAATCCCCAATTCTTCCAATTTTACTAACAAAATGTGGCCATTACCAAAAGATAAATCAAGCCACCCTTGTTATTGAACAATCCCATATTAACATAATAGGAAAGTATGAAGAAGACGCTTACCAACCTCAAAATTATTTGTATCTACTAGTAATGATGCCTCGCCCTTAACAACTTTTTCCAACAGCAATGAAGCACAGGCATTGTAACAGTTGTCAGAAAATAAACTCTAGGATGTGAAAAGTAGAGAGGAGATAAATTAATGAAATTCAGTGAATTTGTTACCTGGGTGATAGCAATATGGAATAGGTTCCCCCATGTTGAATGTTAGCAAGGTTACAACTAATTTTGATATAAACTGGACTGCTCTCAATAAGCGTTGTAGAAACAACATAGTCAATGAGCTCTTGGGCATCATCCAGGTGATTCACAATAACCTACAAAATTATTACAGTTATTAAATTCTAACATCGTTAGCCTAATCAAGCAACGAAATCAACGTGCAATTCACCAGTATAACGTGGCATTCTACAAAATTCAGAGACATGAGTGCATGTGACCGTCTGGAAGCATTGATACTCCCAGCTAAAATCAGGCACCTCAATGGTATGATGAAGAATATGGTTGGTCCCATAATCGTTAGAATTAGAACCCATGAGAATACAAATGTCAGGTAGATTCTCAATGTAAGCCCCTACGATCGCATTAATGAAGTTGAAATCTCCGATGGAAAACGTAATGACACATGCCCCCACACCTCTAGATCATGCGTAACCATTGACAACATCTCCAATGTTGAGCTCGTTGCAATACCCGATGAGATTGGGGCCTAGCTATGCTAGCAGATGGTCTAGAAAGGTGAGATTGAAGTCCCGAGGAATGGAGAAAACATCAGTGACCCCAACCTCAACAGGCCTCCGCACTAGGTAGCGCCCCTATGTCGATGAGGAAGCCATCAAAGCCATTGTCAGCTCTTCACTTGGTAATGGGTAGGCCACCGATTTGTTGCAGGGTGGGAACCCCACGTCACTATTGTAATAGTGAAAGACAATAACTCTCATGCAATAGAACATGATCACTCCTAGCTTTGTCTTATGGGCCACTTTGTCGAATGTAGTTTTCATGTATATCATTTCATTTCCTAGGGATTTCAATCTCATCATTGGTTTCGTTTTAGAGATTTCAGTTTCATTTCATTTCGTTTCATGTGGCAATTCATTTGAACCCCAGGGCCCATTTGGATGGAGGGGTCTACCTTCCTTAAAATAGAGCTATTACTTTGCCAACATATGGTATCCACGCTAACGCTAGAAAAAAAGACTATTGGAATCCCTAATTTCACCGAGTATGAAGCTTTGGGGAAAAAAGGAACTTTGAAACACTGGATGGTCTTGCTGGTACGACAACTACAATTTCTAGCTGATATGGATGCATGGGGTTTTGGATTCATGAGATGGCATCGAGGGCCTAAAGGATATTAGATAGGGTCTCTAGCAAGCATATTGTATCCTCTATCTAGATATATTAGATAAATCCTCCAACAAGCTAAGGTCTATTACCGAGCTAATTACAAAATACACAATGTTATCACTGACATGGTTATATGATGGATAAGGCCATTACATATTTATACAAAGTGTTTTCCACTAGTATTGAAAATGATTGATTCTAATGGGGTGTTTTCATTTTAATAACCATTACGAGTGGATTATCGTCCTAAGAGATTGGTCATTTGTTTTGGGTAGTTATCCAACTCTAACCATTTCACATACATGGTAAGCAAAATAAAAGTAAAATTATAGTTAAGGGGTTGAATGGTAATGATATTTCATAATGATATTCTTGGTTAAATTTAAAAATCTAAGGATCCCTTGATTCCTCTTCTCCGATACCATTTGGCCACTCGTAAAACTCACGATATTCCTCTTGGAACTAACTAATGATTTATCTAATGTTGTATCACTAGATTGTTGCAAAAAGCAATTGGACCGTTATTATTTTATTCTATGTACTTATAGCTTAGTACATAGTTTACGGCTCCAAGACCTTGCAAAATTGAGGCTTGTTGTAATATCCATGGTGAAAAATCCACGCAATAAAAGTTAATAAAGGAAAAATAATAACCACGGTTGTGGGACAATTATTCCAAGCTGAATGTTGGGAAAAACATCCTAGTGTGGGTGTTCATTTTGTTTATTATGGCTAAGGAAATTGGCAAAGGCTTTGGAAAGGAAAAATGGCATTTTTGGCAACTTATCTATGAAAATAATGGAAATTAGGAGAAAAGGAAGGTGAAAGGTCACATGTTACATGTGAGGAGAAAAGTGAAGGAAAATAATGGAAAATTAAAGAAAATAGAGGACTCATTAATGAAAAGGCTTCTAATCAGTGGGTACCTTTTGTCACTTTAGTTTTGGAGCTCTCTCTCTATTCTCTCTCTCTCTCACTCTTGGACACTTAGATAATTCTTGGAGCACTTCAACGTTGCATCAAGAAAAGCAAATAAGGCAAGAGGGATCAAGGATCAAGCAAGGAAAACCAGGATCAAGCAGTTACAGTGGGATTATTTGCAGGTATCGAGTTGCAAGTATGATTTCCTTGCTAGATTTGGAATGCATGGTTATGTATGTGTGTTCTTGGTTCTCTTGTTGTCATTGGCATGGGTTTTTCCAGGTGTGAAAGTGTTTTATAACCTTGCCTTGCCATTTTCGGATAGCCATGGTGTGATGGGGTTCTCATGTTTTGGTTGAGATGGATTGCTAGATGGATTGGAAACTGAGTGAGGTGGTCTTTGAAAGAAAGAACACATGGTGTACTTATCCCTAAATCAGACTGTGGATTGTGGTAAAGCCTTGGCCTAGTAACCCCTAAACCAGGTTGTGGATTACTATAAAGCTAGATTTTTTGTTACCTCAGTGGGCCTAGGAATCCTCGACCAAGGAATGGCAGAATATATAGTAAAGCCTAGAAGTAGGTGCTCTCGATCAAGCCTATGAATCCTTAGTCGATCAATGACAAGATATACTGTAAATCTTGGAGGGTGGAGTCTTGATTAGGCCTAGGGATCCTCAACAAGTTTTTTATTGTATTCATTGATGACATCTTGATATATTCTAAAAATGAGAAAGATCATGTTAAGTACTTAGCAGCAATATCGAGATTACTAAGAGAACATCAGTTGTATGCCAAGCTTAGCAAATGCAGTTTCTTTTAGACAAGGGTACATTACTTGGGACATGTTATTTCCAAAGAAGGCATAGCAGTGGATCCAAAAAAGATAAGGGCTATCATGGAGTGGGAAGCTCCTAAAAATGTGGATAAGGTAAGATCATTCATGGGGTTAGCAGGTTACTATAAGAGATTAATTAGGAATTTCTCTTGCATTGCATAGCTTATCACGTCACTACAAGGGAAAGGCAAGAAATTTGAATGGATAGAGGAATGTAGTGCAAGTTTTGAGCAGTTAAAGTAGTTGTTGAAAAATGCTCTAGTGTTAAAGATTGCAGATCTAGACAAAGAGTTTGTGGTGTGTACAGATGCTTGCAATAGAGGACTTGGTGGAGTCCTTATGTAGGAAGGACATGTAATATGCTATGAATCAACGAAATTGAATGAGCACAACCAGAATTATCCGACACATGATCTTGAGTTGGCAGTGATTATCCATGCATTGAAGATGTGGAGACACAATCTTCTTGGTAGGAGATTCATCTTGATGAGTGATCATAGTGGATTGAGGTATCGATTTGACTAACAGAATCTGAATGCTTGACAAGCTAGATGGGTGGCCAAGATTAGTGAGTTCGACTTTGAGATCAGATACATCAAGGGTAAGGAGAACATGGTTGCAGATACTCTTAGTAGGAGAGTACAAGTGAATCATATAGCAGCTATGAGTTCTTATGGGACAGACTTACAAGATCACATCTTACAGGCAAGTTAGTAGGATGACAGGTACATGGAGCTTACACACAAGGTACAATAGGGTATAAGTGGTTGGGATGTAGATTATCGTCTTACATCAGATGGTTTGATTAGATTTAGGGACAGGATATATGTGCCAAATAGTAGTGAGCTCAAGAAGATTATAGTGAGAGAGTTTCATGCAAAACTGTATTCGGGTCACCTGGGATATCAAAAGACATTGATAGTAGTGAA
Organism: Pinus taeda; assembly: GCA_000404065.3. Lineage (NCBI taxonomy): Eukaryota > Viridiplantae > Streptophyta > Pinopsida > Pinales > Pinaceae > Pinus > Pinus taeda. The sequence goes on along the minus strand of APFE030406679.1, from coordinate 96,698 downwards.
GAAGTTTTATTATTCCCCGAATCTGAAAAAGGACATGGCAGATTTTGTGGCTAGAAGCTTCGACTTTTAGCAGGTGAAGGCGGAATGAAAGCATCTGGGTGGATTACTACAACTGATTCCGATTCTGGAGTAGACGTGGGAGGTCATTTACATGGATTTCATCACAGGTTTTCCAAGGACATCTAGACAACATGATTCCCTCATGGTTGTGGTGGACAAGTTTAAAAAGGTAGTGTACTTCATTCCAGTGAAGTCTACATATTCATCTAGTGACGTAGCACAGGTATTCATTAGAGATGTAGTGAGATTGCATGGTGTTCTGAAGAATATTGTATCAGATAGGGATGCTAAGTTCACTTCCAAGTTTTGGAAGGAGTTGTTTGTAGGATTGGGGATAGAGTTGGCCTTTCATCCACAGACAGATTGATAAATAGAGAGGGTCAACAGAATATTGGAGGACATGTTGAGGATGTATGTCATGCATTAGCAAAGGAGATGGGAGGAGTACCTTCCGTTGGTTGATTTCACTTACAATAATGGTTACCAAGTGTCATTGAGGGTGAGTCCATTTGAGGCATTGTATGGGAAAAATTGTAATACTCCCATCAGTTGGAGTGATAAAGTGAACAAGGTCTTGATTGGACCAACATGTTGGCAGAGATGGAACAAGAAATGTAGGCTATCAAGAAGAATATAAAGGAAACACAGGACATGAAGAAAAGCTATGCAGATTAGAACAAATTGTTTAAAGATTTTCATGTTGGGGAATAGGTGTACTTGCACATCAAACCCAAGAAGAGTTCCTTGTGGATTGGATCATGTGCCAAGCTGGCACCTCGATTTTGTGGACCTTTCAAGATTCTTGAAAGGATTGGACCAGTAGCCTATCGACTTGCACCGCCTCCAACAATGAAAGTCCATGATGTTTTGCATGGGTCATTTCTTAAGAAGTATGTTAAAGGTTTTGATCAGGTGATTGACTAGTTTGTATTGCAGGTGGAGCCAGATGGAGAATTCTAGCCAGAACCCCAGTGTATATTGCAGAGAAAGATGCTCATGCTTAGGAACCAAGCAATTGAGCAGGTTAAAGTGCAATCGAAGCACTTTAAGCCCGATGAAGCTACATGGGAGATGACGGATTATATGTGAGCTATGTATCCTTCTCTATTCGTTGGTTGAGCGAATGTTTTTGGTATATGTGCATATGTATGTGGATGTAAATACGCCATGAAATGTGGTATAAAGCTCCAATAAGTGGTATGAGTGTCATGTCATTATGGTTGTCATGTTGGTTTTCTTCTCAACAGGTTGATCATTGTAAATACTGCAATGAGTTGAGTTATAAAGATTCATGGGCAGTATGTTTTGCTTTCAACAGCCTTGTTTTTTGTAGGTGTCATTGAACATCGAGGACAGTGTTCCCCCAAGGGGGAGGGTTTTGTAACAATCCTGGAGAAAATTCCATGTAATAAAAGTTAATAAAGGAAAAATAATAACCACGGTTGGACACTTATTCCAGGCTAAATGTTGAGCAAAACATCATAGTGTGGGTGTTCATTTTGTTTATTATGGCTATGGAAATTAGCAAAGGAAATGGCAAAGGCTTTGGAAAGGAAAAATGACATTTTTGGCAATCTATTTATGAAAATAATGGAAATAAGGAGAAAAGGAAGGTGAGAGGTCACAGGTTGCATGTGAAGAGAAAAATGAAGGAAAATAATGGAAAATTAAAGAAAATAGAGGCCTCATTAATAAAAATGTTTCTGAGGATCAATGGGTACCTTTTGTAAGTTCAATTTTGTAGCTCTCTCTCTCTCACTCTTGGACACTTGGAGCATTATTGGAGCACTTCAACATTGGATCAAGAAAAAAAGAAGGCAAGAGGAAGCAAAGATCAAGCAAGGAAGAGCAGGATCAAGCGGCTACAACGAGATTGTTTTGCAAGTATCGAGTTGCATGTATGATTTCCTTACTAGCTTTGTCATTCATGGTTATGCATGTGTGTTCTTGGTTCTCTTGTTGTCATTGGCATGGGTTTTTCCAAGTGTGATAGTGTTTTTAAGCCTTTCCTTTCTATTTTCGGATAGTCATGGTGTGATGGGTTTCTCATGTTTTGGTTGAGCTGGATTGTCGGATGGATTCGAAGCTGAGTGAGGTTGTATATGAAAGAAAGAATGCATGGCCTAGTGATCCTTGAATTGGACTATGGATTGTGGTAAATCCTTGGCCTAGTAACCCCTGAACTGGACTATGGGTTGCAGTAAAGCCAAATTTTGTGTTACCTCGGTGGGCCTAGGAATCCTTGATTGGTGAATGGCATGATATATGTAAAGCCTAGAGGTGGGTGCTCTCGATCAGGCCTAGGAATCCTTGTCTGGTGAATGACAAGATATATGGTAAAGCGTGGAGGGTGGGGTCTTAATTAATCATAGGGATCCTTGACCATTGTATGGGGGATGTACGGTAAAGCCTGGAGACTAGGAGACAAACAAATTCCTCAAGGTGTAGGTGGAGAAATCTGGTGGCATCGATGCTTTTTTAGGGCCTAGTGATCCGGTGGGCATTTTAGTAAAGCCTAGTTATATTGATGAGGGTGAGGTGGTGTAGCCTTGGGAAGCCATGGTTGATTTTGGTTATGAGTCCCACATTCATGCTTGGAATATGGCACAATGGTGATTGGCTAAAAGAAAGATTTGGTTCAACCAATCTATGGTCAGGTAGTTTGTGGAAATCTAATACCTGGTTGGCTTATGCATTCATTAATAAGAGTTCCTTCTCCTTGGTATTTCATGTGTAAATGTATTGGTTTATATGTGCATTGTATGGTTGTTGTATCCTTATTATTTCTGTTGTTTATACGCTGGTTATGAGTATGTTTTATGACAGTGATGATGTATGGCTCTCATCATGTTTTGATTTATAAATGAATGGCCAATGAATATATGACCTAATAGATGATAATGCAACTAATGTGATAAGGCATCAATGCTTCTTAGTGATTCACAGATAAGTATGATACCCTTACGCTCAGATATGTTGTTATGGCCTGTAGAATGCATATTTGTGGCATGTTCGACGAAATGTGTATCATGGCTAGTAGGGGTCCAATCAAGTATTTGCATTAGTATCATTGTTTTGTTGTTACTTTTCATTTCTGGAAGTTTCATGAAGTTCTAGGCAATGGCCTGAGTCCTGGCCTTGAAAAAGTGGCACAGAATCTGGGTTGTAGGCTTAGAACTAGTTGAAAAAGTCCTCAGTCACTGGCATGCCCTTGCTGTGGGAGCGACTAGAGGGTCCCAGTCGCATGCATGCCCATGTCATGGGAGCGACTAAGGCTTTAGGTTAGCAAAATGTCAAGTTAACTCAGGGGTTGGTCACCTAGAAGGTTGGTTGGCTCCTGAAGGTTTTGTAACATGTGTAGAAGGTCAAATTGGTTGTGTTTTGTTGGTTCTACTTCCTTAACTATACATGGGGAGTTGAATCAGATCATAGTGGCCTCTCATCACATGTTTACCCCAGCAGACCAGTTAACTTGGGTAAGTGTGGGAGGAGGGTGTTACACTTGCATATGTAACACTTGCACTCAACCTCCATTTTTGGAAATTAGGATGTGTTTTTCGTATTCGAAATTTCAAATTGTTTGGTGGAAATACACACAATTATTTAGTGTTCATTTGACAATTCATTTTTGGCACATGTAAATACTCAAAAGGTTTAATGAATTAAAAACATTTATTTCGTCCTAAAAGGTAATAGGTTGAAATCTAAAAGGGGCAAGTCATGTGTATTATTGTAAACTCTAATAGTCAAATTCTTGTGTGGAAAAGGTCCCTTGTTGCACAAACAAGGGGTTTTTATATACCAATTTGGTGACTAGCATATACAAATACTCAAGGGTTTTATATTACAGCTTGAGTGTGCCTAATGTTTTAGAACATGTCTTTCGTCTTAAAAAGTTGCAGTGTCAAACCCAACATGATAGGGTGTGTACATCTCTGTAAAGTTTAGTAGGGTTTAGTAGACTCAAGAGTGGCTCTAGCCTCCTCTGGGCAATCTCTACCTAGTCAATTTTTTGTCTAGCTCTTTGAAGTTGTCCTTTGAGTTGTATAAACTCAACTGGTGAAAACAACATTATGAAAACTCAAACATTTAATATTTGTATAATATTTATTTTACTAGGAATATACGTTTTATATTTATTAATTTAATTTTCTAAGATGATCTTTCCAAATCTTCTATTCTTTTAATGTAACTTTACACCTTTAAAAACAATTGATATATACTTCCCTTGTGAAATAAATATACAGTTTCATATACTCTTCATAAATGTCATGTGCTCCTTACAGATGAGGTGTTATACAATCCCTTTAAAGAGTATGAAGTGTCTCCCTTTAATATGAGGTGTTATACACTGCCTTTGAGAGGTATGACGTGTCATAGATTCCCCACAGTTTCATATACTCTTCATAAATGTCATGTGCTCCTTACAGATGAGGTGTTATACAATCCCTTTAAAGAGTATGAAGTGTCTCCCTTTAATATGAGGTGTTATACACTGCCTTTGAGAGGTATGACGTGTCATAGATTCCCCACACTCTTCATGAAGTGCCATATGCCCTTTAATATGAGGTGTTATACACTCCCTTTAAGAGGTATGACGTGTCATAGACTCCCCACACTCTTCATGAAGTGCCATAAATCATTTAATATGAGGTGTCTTACATTCCCTATAAAAGGTATGAGGTGTCATACACTCCGTATAATTATAAGGGGTATGAGGTGTCATATAGTCACTTGGTTATCCAATCGTTCCTCACAAGGGAATCTAAGACTTTCGTGTATATGTGGGAATCTAGTACACTTTGTAAGTCTTTTCATGTTTGACAAATTAAGCTTATTGCACTGATTTCTAGGCAATTGTCCCATCCTAGTGATTTTACGTGGGTCATTAGGTTTTTTTTAAGTGATTTTATGTGGGTCAATAAGGATGGTTTTTCTTGGGTGTGATTGCAAGATTATACGTTCACATGATTCTCCCTTTTAACTAGCTTTTTAGGTTAGGTTTACTTGCTATCCAAAAAGATATACTTTATTTCAAAACAAAGTGTTGGTTCTAACACCTATTATCCCATAATTACAATGATATCGTTTTAGTACTTTCTGACTGTTAGTGTTATAAGCAATAATTAGTATCACTAGTTAGAAAGTCTGATAATTCACAACTTCAATGTAGGGTGATATTCATGACATTGCTATCCAAAAAGATATTTTAAGTGTTTTTTAATCTTATTTTAATTTTGAAAAAGTGAAACTTTTTAGTTTAATGACATTTTAGAATTTTGTATAACATCTAGTTTCACTAGAAATTTATTGTAAATATATATATTTACTCCATATGAGTTTTAATTGTTTATCCTACTTTTATTCAAACTTTTTTTTGTTTAATGACATTTTAGAATTTTGTATAACATTTAGTTTTACTAAGAAATTATTGTAAATATATATTTTTATTCTAGATGAGTTTCAGTGGTTTATCCTACTTTTATTCGTTATTCTTTAGTGTAGGATTATAAATGTTTATAATAAAGTGCAACTCAAAAAAGCAATATAAACAATCATGAAATACATGAACACCACATAGATTTGCATGACAAACATCGAAGCATGGACATGGCAAGAGAAAAGTGAAGAGTATTGCCCATGCAGAAATGAGGGAAACACATTGTTATTCAAAGAAAAATAGTACATGATATGTTAATGTTATTGAAAGTATAGAGATTCAATAAGAAGCATATTTGGTTAACATGCATGATAAGTGTAATGTTAGAGAAGATTAAAGGTAACAACATAATCAAGGCAAGCGTAATGAATATGAAGGTTTTGGTGGCCATTAATGTGATATGCATATATTTTAAGAGTTCTGAAGACGCTAAAGAGTCAAATTGGACATTGTAAGTTGTCAAATGAAAATGAAGATTTGAGGGAAGTTGGACATAATCTAATGAAAATAATAGATAATGTTTCTATTTAAATTAAGTGAGCTAGCAAGTTCATACTCAACCCAAGAGTTGGCCATTTAATTTGAGTAAATCATTAAAGTGCATTAGCAATATGTATATATTATATATATATATATATAATATATGGCTTTTATGTTAATGAGAATGAGTAGGCCTAACAAATTACTTATGTTGTTGTTTTTTGAATGCTTGTCGATTTCAATTATTGTAATTTCTTTTTGTTTTAATTTGTGACAATGTAAACTATTATTCTTAGTTTGTATATCTTGAGATATCAAAGAATTGATCCTATTACATTAATTAATTGCGTCAAAATTTTCGCATTAAAAAATTTAATCGACAATATCATAGTTTCAAATTTACTAATAATATTTTAATATTAGAATAAAAATACCATTATATTAATTTTAAATTTTAAAATGCAAAATCAAATTTTCAATTAATAAAACTTAAATATTTTTAAATAAAATAACAAAATGAATTCATAACCTCAATAAAATCAATCAATTTTATTTACCAACAAATTTACAATGAATGAATTAATACTTGTTTTATACATGTATATCAAAGTTTTCTCCATCACATAAGTTGTGAGGGTTAGATTCCTCGATGGGGGTGGCATTAAGGCTATTAAGCGTCACAGGTAATATGATTAACATGCTCACAATTAGATTAGTGAAGGAGATGACAGACCTGGGTATAAGAGCCATGTTGTCCACTTGCCCCAATCCCATCCAAGCATGGCATCCTCACTGCCCTCAACCTCATGCTCGCCTACCCTCGTCATATCGCTTTAAATGTGGGAAATTGGTAGTAGTGGGGTTTCATTACAACATTTCCTTTGTTCATAGCTTTGGTCCATCACATACCGATATGGCTACTCTCTCTTAGGAAGGATTCGTTACAGAATGTAGTGACCCTAACATATACAAGGCACATTACATCCAAGAGCACGTGATTTGGGATTTTCATGACTTTGTTAAAATGTGTGCCATGATATGCACTTTTCCTTTTGTGGTTTTTTCACATTCTGGGTTTCTCTCCCATCCGTTAGATCCTCTCACGTATTTTCCCCTTTATAAATATATGGGCTTAGTTTCAAGGTGGAAAACTCTAAGTGTTGTTCGTTCGAATGTGGAAGGGCTCCAACTGTCACACTACTCCTGGTTGCTGAGGTGGGAGTCTACAATTTTGAAGGAAGGTATGTCTATGTATTTCCTTGCATCACAATTCCGTTCCTGTCTACCATCCACTAGTTTGTTTGTGACATATCTCCTTTGTAGTCTTTTTGGTCCTTGCAGGTGTCAATGTTCTTTGTGTTGTTTCTCCACAACACAACGATGGGTCCCTATCTTGAGTTAGTCCTTGTGTTTCCCACCTCGTCACCCCAAATCTCTGATTCTGCGAGTATTTCTTTCAACTATCATGTATTGGTCTATGGCATCTAGTACCCTGATACATCTTCTATTTGGTTCTGATACAGTGAAGGGTCGATTTCTTATCAAAGTTACCCTAAATTTTTTGGGTTTAATTTATTTTTATCCTTTACGAAATCTACTCCTTTGGGAGGTAGGGTACGCAATTCAGTCTAAGCCTCATTATTTCATGCCATGCCCTCCACTAGAAAATAGTTCTCTCTTGCTTTGTATGGTCAATGACGCCTTCATTACCGTCAGTTTTGTCTCTCTAATAAAATTGCATGTCCATTGTTGTCTCTCATTCGTCTCTCTTTTGTTCGTCCATACTCATATTTTTTGTCTATACATGGCCCCTAGGCAATGTTTACCCAACCATTGTGGTGGTGCTTCAGGCTCATCCTCGTCTTGTCGTTGACATCTCTTTTGTTGGGATTTAATGGCTTACCATTTGGATTTAGTTCCCTTAGAAGTGAGGAATGAAATTCTTCACTTAGAAGCAAAGGGATTTGGGGACCAGTTATATTTTTCTGACTTTTAGATTAGTGGCAGTCGTCTTATTTAGATTCCTGACCTAGGAAAATTCAAAGAGAGGAGATTCCACTTCCTTCATTCATTGTCTATACACCACTAGCTAGAAACTTTACATCATATGGTAATTCATGATAAACAAGTCAATAATTATCAGTTGTTTGCAGGTCAGGATGAAATCAAGAGAATTCTTTAAGACATTCGACACAATTTGGATGATATTGTGGCCAGGGTAGCACAAATATAACTTTTTGTGGTGTCTCACTCAGATACCGAGTTTGATGCACAGCTAGAAGCACCAACAATCATCAACGCTCCAATTGGGATCTCGTCCCAAGGAAATTCTACTCCACTCTCCAGTTGTCATCTTGTGTTAGCAACTTCTCATGGTTTTTGCACTTTGCTTTTGCAAACTGGTTATTACTAGTTTTAATGTTCTAGTTCGTCATCATGGGTTATTGGCATGCCTTTCTCAAACACTATTTTTTCTGTATGTTTTACTCATAGTACAATACATGCAATGTAATTGTACAGGGGTAGCGGGCACAATAATGCTCATTATGTCTTTAAACAAACGCTATTTTTCTAGCATTGTCCTCTTTAAGGTTTTGAACAAGCTTCTGGAAATTTATCTCTGGTAGCTAAGGCTTTTACCGATAGTAGTGGTGAAATTTTATTTTCAATTTTGGAATTTGAGATCCTAGAGTGCTTTCTGATGAAAAGAAGCTATCAATGCAATATCAGTGATCAATAATATAATTATATTTACGAAGCTTACAATTTTTTTGCGAGGTTTAAATATTTCTCTTCCATTTAAAAATAAGAAATTATATTAAATTAATATTAATTCATGTTTATGATGGTTAGCAAGAAAAATTATTATGCATAACCTCATAACCCAAAAATAATGTTAAAACACTTACGATCTTTCACCACAAAAATAAATTCATTATTATACCTGCCATAGGGATGGTATAACACAATTAGTTATGCCTTTGACTGTGTATTAGTTTGTCTTTGACAAAAAATTTATGACGTTTATCCATAGTTTAACACTGGGAATTCAATTATTATTATCTAAATTTATTTATTTGTAAGGTGATTGGTTGAGGTCTTATTATGGGTTCTTTAGTAGCTTCCATTTCTATTAGTTACTAATTTTTTGTTCTTTGTTTTTTTTCCTTTTTATTTAGCATTTTGATTTATTTTTATTTTTTTCTATTATTTATAATTTTTTCACAATATTTTCAATTTAAGGTGACTTATTATTATAGTAAAAATATATTTAATAAATTTAACTATAACAATTATATCTATATTAATAAAAATAAAAGACGCACGCATTATATATGTATATTAATATAAACAATATTAGTTAATCACAATTCTTAATTTTTGATGTTGGCATTTAATAATACAATATTTTATTAGTTGTTTCAATTTTGTGAGGAATCTTTGTCTTTGTTTATATTTAAGCTAAGCGAGTACCTACTATGTAGCCCTTGTTAGTTGTTGTTTTCATAATATAAACAATATTTTATTAGTTGTTTTATTGTTGTGATGAAATCTTTGTCTTTATTATTTTTTTGTTTAATTAAAGCTATATTTAAGCTCTTGTTAAATATTGTTCTTGTTATTTTATCTGATTAATAGATAAAATAGTATTTTTCTTGGAAATTTGTCTATACAATTTCATGGAAGGTTATGATTTGTTATTCTTTAAAATGAGCTTTTAAATGTACAAATAGATTCAATACCCTAAAAAAAAAAAATAGATTTAATACCCTCAAAATCCAGAAACCCTTAAAATATACAAATTAAGCAACTTAAATTTATCATTCTTGAAAATACCATTCAATTTTAGCAAAATTAACTAGAAAAAATAACCAATAAATTACATTTATAATTTAAAAACAAATAATGTTATATAATTTGAATGATCATAATAACTAAAAACATATATATGAGAAGCAAATATTACACACATTCTTACTTAAAAAGTAAAGAATTATGTTACTTAAATAATAATTTAAAAACAAACAAAACACTTATGTTAAAGAATTTAGCCTATCTTATTAGTAAAATAAAATCTAATTTAAATCAATCAATTAATAATAACTCATAATGGACTAAAAGTAAAAAAGTATTAAGAATATATATATATATATTTCCCAGTGTATGGTCATAATTCTAACGCAATATCGTTCTAGGTGATTCCATATTTATTTTAAAGTTAGTAGGTATACTATCTTACTAGATATGTTGTGAGATTCCTTGTTCGTGATTAAATAAGATTGAGTTAAATTATTTTAATTTAAAATTATGATTAATAAAATATTAAGATAGATTAAATTTTCGCATGTAGGGTATTTAAATGGAAGCAATGCGTTTGAGCATAGTATGAAAGCTCACATTATTAATGAAGGGACGGGTGATATATATCATTCACATAGCATATTGCAAGTAATTGATAGTATATTTGGGTGGTGAAATGTTAAGGTCAATATGCTGCAACAAAATTTCTTTTTCATTATGATTTGATGTGAGTTAACTACTCTAGAAGTATGCTTATATATGGGAATGATATTCAATTCTGTTTAAAGTATGATGAACTTGGAATCTATTGAAGATCGGAGGAAGAATGGAAAGAGGCAAAGGAAAATGATGATGAAGTGTGAGCATAGTTTAAATTGGGTTTATGATGGGTGGAAGCTACAATATGGGAGACTATCTGTTAGTAATATTATTTATTGTGGTTTTCTTTTTCTACTTTTTCATTGCTTTTCATGGCATTGTTTTTGGAAGCTCTTGGATATCTAGTTTAGGTGGCAACCACGTTTTTGGTGACTAACACAAAGAGTTTTTGTTGGCAATGATGTCCCTGGAAACAAGCATATTTTGAGTATGTGGATTTTCAGTAATGTTCTATGGTTTCAATTCTACTGAGGCCAAGTCTAGAGGGGCAACAATATGACACTTTGGTCTCAAGGTAACCTTGGTATTTATCGGTATCACAACAATTTTTTATTTTTCTTTTGAAATCTCAATTTGTATATCTCAGAATTTGCATATTGTGCTAGTCCCAAAGTTTGTCAATAATCACAAGTTTTTTGTTTGTTTGTTTGTTTTTGTTTTGTTTTGTTTTGTTTTGTTTTTTTGTTTTGTTTTGTTTTGTTTTTTTGTTTTTGTTTTTGTTTTTGTTTTTGTTTTCTTTGTTTTTTGTTTTTTGTTTTTTTTGTTTTTGTTTTTTTTTTTTTGTTTTGTTTTTTTGTTTTTTGTTTTTTGTTTTTTGTTTTCGTTTTGTTTTTTGTTTTGTTTTGTTTTGTTTTGTATTCAAGTATCTTCCTGTCCTTTGGCTTGTGCATTTAAGAGCATGCCAAAAGGAGCAATGTTGATCAGTAAAAGAGACCTGAAACTTTATTGTCCACAAAAAACATACAATATCATTTAATACAAGATTGTATTGCCAGTAAATTGGTCATTGTCATGACCATGAAAAGTCTGGAAAAAATATTACAAGCATGCCGAGATAATACATGATAAATATGAATATATTGTCATAACAGTCTTCCAAAAATGCCAAATGATTTAAACGCCAAGAGCATAGAAAAGCAAAAATATATTCCTCACAAACTCTGATTTAACCCGTCAAAAACATTTGCCATGATTTTTATGTTATATCTTCACCACAAATATACCCACTATAAATAGGAGGAAAATAAATAGGATAAAAAACAATTAAATGTTTGATGGAGTATTGTTAAACCCTGTGCAAACTGTCTTTTTCTGGCTCTTCTACTTTCCTTGCCCCTTTTCTAACTCTCTGTCTCTTTCTCCCTTCTACCTTTTTCTCCTTTCTAGTCATCCCCCTTTGTTCCTCCCTCTCTAGTTTTCCCTTACCTCACTCTTGACTACTGTTCTTTTACCCCTTGTCCACTTAGTTCCACTCCCCTTATGCTCTTTGGCTCTTTTGAGTCTCTCTTTTGTCTTTCCTCTCTATATTTGTTAGGAATCTCACTCTCTGTAACTTTGCCTCATCACTCCTTTCATGGTCTCTAGTGGCTAGATAAAGATTATCCTCAAGGTGGAGAGGTGGTAGAAGTGGGAGAATGAGTTCCTTTATGGGTGCAGACTTCCCTCCACCTCCCTCCTCCCATACTCAGGCCTAACTTATGCAAGACAAGCTATGAATTTCTATGCTGATGTAATCCCTAAAGTGGGTAGATGCACCATCACATAAGTGGAGGAAGAATTTAATCAAGAATGTAGGCTCATCCCTGATCAACATATTGAAAGGGAGACTTGACATTGGATTCTTGAAATGGGAACCTCTACCCCATCTCAACAAACTTCTTACATGCAAGTGGTCAATCTTTATTGGCACATCAAAATGCTCATTGGTAGAGTCTTCATTGAACAATCTAACACATAACAAGAGATCTTGGTCTACATAGCAAAAATGCTGGACAAAATAGAGAGTCTAGACATGAAAGTATTTTTCCTAGAAAAAAAGCAAGCATACATTATCTTCTCCCCTTCTAATGACAATAGTGACCCTCCACCGATCTAGGTGGACTCTCCCACAACATGACATGATCAAGCGATCCAACTTTCCAATTTATATTTTGGTTCGATATTACCTATGTTTTGTCTATGATAGTTAATTATATGCCATGTAATTGGTTTAATTGTCTTTACAATTCAAGTGACATATTGGTTTCCTTAGTGATAAGTAAAGTAAAGTAAAAATTTTGAATCTTTACTATTGGTTTGGTTTCCTAAGTGGTAGAACAATAGAAAATAAAAAGCACTCATGTAACTTTTGTTTGGTCATGAAAGCTAATATAAACTGTCCAAACTTAAAAAAAAAGATAGATTAAATTTTTTATTATTATATTAAATGGATATTTTAAACTTGAAATAAATTTAAATTGGTTTTAAAATATATTATTTGTGATTTTTCAAAGTCGTTATGATGTCAATGTTACACCCCATTATGCCAATATCCCTCACATTAAAGTATCAACTTTCAATGTAATAATGTGTGAACTTAAGATTGAATATGTGGGGAGGAGTCATTCTTGACTATACAAAAAAATCAAGAAGTAAGGAAGTGAAATATTTAGCTCTATTCAAACATCAAAAGCACACTATTCCTTAAAGTTCAAGGCATAAGGGAATCAATCATGGTGGGGGGGCTCATTGATAATTATCAAGAAATTAAATGCAAATCTCCACCTATATATCCTCTCCTAGATCATATAGTGAAAAAAATTAGATAGGTTATCCTTTAAGAGACAAGTTGTTTAAGAGTTGGAGAACTTGTTGTTGATGCTCGATGTGATTCCACTGATTGAACCTCAAAATTGTCTCTTAAAGACAATGTGATGGACAATGGATGATATCCATAAAGTGCCATAACTGGGGTCATTTTTGTTGTGGTATGGCCTAGTGTTATACCACCATTCTGCTATCGGTAACCACCTGATACATTGTGTTTGTTTATCAGATACAAAGCAATGAGGATATCCTTCCAAACATTTTTTCACTATCTGAGTTTTCCCATCAAATTGAGGATGATAAGATGATCTATGAGCTAATTGAGTACCAAGACAGGAAAATAATTTTGTCCAAAAATTTCCAATGAAAATGGGATCTGTATCAGTTACCATAATCTTTGAGTTTACATGTAGCTTTTAAACTGTTTCCACAAATGCATTAGTGATTGTATTTGCTTTGAATGGATGAGATGGTGCACAAAAGTGTGCATACTTGGTAAGTCAATCAACTGCCACCATGATGATACTCTTTCCTTCGGACGTGGGTAAACCTATGATAATATCCATTGAGACCTCTTCCCAATGTTGACTTGGAATGGATAATGTTTGTAAAAGACCCGTGGTATTAATTGTCTCAACTTTATTTTGTTGGAAAACCAAACATTTCGCCACAAACTTCTGAATATAAGATTCAAGGCCATCCAAAAAAAATTCCTTCTTGACCTTGTGGTAAGTTTTAAAAAAAATCCTGACTGCCCTCCTATAGGAGAGAGGTGAAATTCCAAAATAACCTTTTGTTTAAGTTGGGAGTTCTTACATAGATATAAGCAATCTTTGTACTGCAATGAATCATTTTCCAAATAAATGAATCAGATGCACTAAGATCTTGCGGTAACTTTTGAATGATTGTCCATACCTCTTCGTCATTCTTCCATTCCTCTCTCACTTGAATTATCCAATTAGGTTGGATAATAGGAATGCCACAAGACAATGCATCCACATTCTCATCCCTTCTAATGAGTTCATCTACGACAACATTTTGTTTCCCTTATTTGTAGATGATTTCAAAGTCATAACCCAACATCTTTGCGACAATTTTTCTTGCTCTTATGAAGATAATTTTTGTTCCAAGAAGTATTTAAGACTATCATGATATGTTTTTACCTTGTCGTGCCTTCCAATTAGGTAAGGGTGCCATTTCTTCAGTGCATGTAGTATTTCCAACATTTCCTTCTCATAAATAGGTTTTTGTAAATACTTTCCCTTGATTGGACGACTTTCAAACTCAATGGGTCTTCTTTCTTGCATTAAAACAACACCAATGCTATTTCTTGATGCATCACATTCCAAAATAAAGGTTTTTTTGAAGTCTAATGTGGCTAATACCAAAGCTTGGAACATTGTTTCTTTAAGATGTTCAAAGGCCTTAGTTGCCTCTCTAGTCCAAAACAATGTATTTTTCTTCAGTAATGTTGTTAGAGGTACCGTTATCTTCCCATAATCCTTAACAATCTTGCGATAATACCCTATCAACCCAAGAAATCCTCAAAGATGCTTTAAGTTTGTGGGAATTTTCCATTTCTTGATGGCTTTAATTTTTTTAAGGTTTGCCTTACACCCTCATGGGGTACAATATGGCCCAAATATTCCACTTCTTGTATCCCAAAGAAACATTTGGAGGGTTTTGCATACAATTGTTTCTCTTCCAATAGTTTGAGCACCTTACCAACATGTTGAACATGATCTTTCTAGGACTTGCTATAGATTAGTATATCATCAAAAAATACTAACACAAATTTTCTAAGGGTTTGAACATTGAATTCATCAAACCTTGAAATGTGGAAGGTGCATTAGTAAGGCGAAAGGCATGAACAAAAATTCATAATGACCTTCATGAGTTCTAAATGTTATTTTCAGAATGTCTTTTGTCTTCATTCAAATTTCATGATATCTTGAACGAAGATCCAACTTAGCAAAGTAAACTACTCCATGTAGTTCATCCAACAATTCATTAATGACATGAATGGGAAACTTATATTTAATAATAAGCTTGTTGAGCTCTCTATAATCCTGACACATATGCCATGATCCATCCTTCTTATGTACCAATACTACTAGAGAAGAGAAATAACATTGACTAGGTTGAATTATATCCACCTCTAGAATTTTTGCAACCATGCGTTCAATTTCACTCTTCTGGGCATAGGGATATATTTAATGTATATTGTTTGGAGGAACACTTCTTGGAATCAAGTGAATAACAAGATCATGCTTGCAAATAGGTGGGAGACCTTTGGGAGTCTCAAATACATTGGAATGATTGTCAAGGAATCTTTGGAGATTTGGAGAAATGGACGACTTAAATGTTTAAACATAATTGTGCAACTACCCCTTGTTGTTCCTTCTCTAATTGATTTTCCATGCCATTAGAGCTGATTATCTTCCCAGGTTTCCCTGCGATACCCTTTAATTCTATTTCCTTTCCTTCCAAGAAAAATTTCAAGAAGGGTTCTTAAAAATTAAAAGCTATCATCCCCAAAGATTGTAACCATTGGACTCCTAATACACCATCTACACCACCCATTGGAATGACAAGCATTAGACTATTCAATACATATTTCCCCATGGTTAAATTGATATTTTGACACTTCCTCGAGCAATTTATAGTTCCTCCATTTACAACCATCACTTGACACTTTGGTGTTGGATATAGAAAGCAATTCAAACCCTTGACTATCTTAGAATGAATAGAATTATGAGTATTACCTGAAGCAATCAACACTATAACTCTTTTCTTATTGATATATCCTTCTACCTTGCGAGTTTGAGGAGTGGTAATTCACACCAATGCATTACAAGATATAGTCGGATTCATTTCTTCTTTTTCACCCCTAGGGTTATTTCTTGGTGTATATCTTCTTCTTTTGCTGTTTCTTGTTCCCTTTCTTCTCCCCCTTCACAATCTATGTAAAATAATTTCTTCTCAACGCACTTATGACCTTTAGTATTCTCTACCACAACTGTAACAAATCCCTTTTGCTCTTTTTTCCTCCAGTTTTTGTGGTGTAAAGCTTGTAGTTTGTGGGAGGCTATGAGTGGCAACACTTCCATCTATATAGTTTTGAGTGGTAGACCTCCTTGTTGCCATAATTTTGCTTTCAACTTTGCTTTCCACTGTGAATGCATTCTCCAATGACTTATGTTCCCAAAGGTGAATGATCCAGACTTATGCAAGAATGCAACAAAATACAGATATACACATAAACACAAAGATGCAGCAGAAATAAAACTTCATTTCATTAATATCAAAGAACTAAAATATGCTTACATACATAAATGGAAAGAAACTAGCTCAGACAATGGTAGCTTATCTCTGAGAAGATATGTGGCGGCTACATGCCTCTAAATTGTGTTACAATGAGGCTCAAAGACCTATTTATTTTTGAGAAACAATGGAAAATCCTAAACATCCAAAAAACTAACCTTAGGAGATGAAGCGCCAAAATTGTGGGCCCTGTTTAGCTAAATTGGTACATCAACTTCCCAGGGTCGTAACTTTGGCATACAATTACTGTTGGGCTATAATAATACCTCATTTCGAATATCTCGAAGAGGAGGCCAAAAAAATAGCTAAAATGGTTTGAGACTTTTTCAGTCTCTTCGTTTTCCCTAAAAACGTATTTTAGTCCCTTAAAATGGCTCCAAAAGTTTAAGATCCGAAAAAAATGCCAAAACTAGTAGGTTGTGCTACAATTAAGGAAACTGAAAATAAACATTGGTGAGGGTCCAAGTGGAATAGGCGGGTGGCCACCAATATCCACCTAGATCAACGAACCTCATGTTGGATGTTATCCTTTAAAGTCCCTATGAATACATCAATGAAATGCTCCTCTAGAGTATCAATTACCTTGATAATCAATCTTTGGAAGTCCTCAATGTGCTCCCCAACTGAACCCTTTTGTTTGAGATTTATCATTTGTCTAAAGAAGCATGTCTCTTTGTATCCTCATAATGTGCTATCAATTATTCCATAAAATTTTTCCAAGTGACAAGTGCTTTACGAGAACAAAGCCATCGATACCATACAAATTGATTGAGTTCTCAATATAAAGATGCAATGCCTATTTTTTTTGTGTGTTTCACATCATGTAGATCAAAGAACTACTCCATATATAGTATCCATATTACCGAATCCTTAAAATCAAAGTTCCTCATATAGATATTTGGAATATGGTTGGTCTTTAGCCTCGAGTTATAGTCTTTAAAATCATGATTCACATTCCTTTTATTCTCATCATATGTTTCATGTCATCCCTTGTCACCACTAGGAAGCCTTTTTTTTTACAACTTGTCAAACTTTCCATGTTTGCTTTTAAACCATCCATCTTAACATTCATCACTCCCAATTCATTTTTGGTTTCTCTTTGTGAGAAAGAAAATTGTTGCACTTGTTCTTCCAATTTTCTTTCTCACAAAGAGAAACCAAAAATGAATTGGGAGTGATGAATGTTAAGATGGATGGTATAAAAGCAAATTCTTCCAATTTTGATATATCATGTTGCATTTCTTCTTCTTCATGCATCATAGTATAGTTTTCTAAGGGCTTAATTAGTGTAACATTTTTTTTTGTTTTTGTTTTGGACACATTTTGGAATCAATTAATGATATCTATGCTTCATTATGCCCTTTGAATCACTTCAAACTGAATTTTCAAACAAAAAAATATGCAAATTTAAAAATACACACCTTTTAGAGCTTGATTTTGAACTTGTTGATAAGGTTGAACTTACAACTGTTGTATCTCTATGATTTTGGCTCTCCAAGATGTGAAATTGTGTCTTTTGGTATCCCTTTGTGTCTTCTTTCTTACCCCACTAGTTAGACCAAGTTTTGATTCTTCGAGATAAAGTTATGCCAATTCTCCTAAGATGATCTAATTATGGACTAGTTCAGTAGATTTAACTTGTACAGGATGTTATGTGTCACTATTTTAACCTTTGGCCATGAAAATGATACAAAAGAAACTATAGTCCGTGCACTTTTAGCCAATTTTTACAAAATTCGAATTCGATGCACAAAGATAAAGTTATGTTGATTTTCATAGGAAAACCTATTTGAGATTGAATTTTGGAGCATGAAAACACCCTAACTTCCTTGAACCATATCTTTGAGAATATAAAGAAAGAAACTTTGAAAATTTTACACAATGTTCACTAATACTTTGACTCTACGTGGTCGAAATTTCGGCTTCTGAAGCCTTACAAAAAAAATTATAGTGAAAATTTCAAGATGACTTGTTTGCAACAACGAAACCCTAGGATCGAGAGCTTTGATACCAAATGTGATGTAACCCAATAAGAAAACAGAAGAAAAGATAGGTCAACAACTTGAAAATAAGCCCTTTTGAGGGGGAAACCTCCTTTTACATCACATAAATGAATAATTCTTGGATGATTCAAATGAAAAGACTTCCTTGGTAAATATAGGAGTCTAAGGGGTCAAAATATAATTAGGGTCTACATAACAATAATAATGTAAGGGCACAACAATAACAACAATGAACGTTTATGGGGTACAACAATAACAATATGGGGCTACAATAATATTATAGGGACCTAATACTCCTCGTCATGCATACACTTATCTTATAGCAAAATCCTCTTGTGCCATTTGGGAGCCTCTACCTTCTCGCAAATTGGAATTGTAAAGAACAAGGAAATATCTTTCAAGTTGTTGATGGTAAGGTTTAGAATTGTAAGGTCCCAAAAGAGATTGTTGCAAAAAAGTGTCAAAGTATAGGAAGTTGAGTGA
The DNA here is from genome assembly GCA_000404065.3 of Pinus taeda. Classification (NCBI taxonomy): domain Eukaryota; kingdom Viridiplantae; phylum Streptophyta; class Pinopsida; order Pinales; family Pinaceae; genus Pinus; species Pinus taeda. The sequence goes on along the minus strand of APFE030406679.1, from coordinate 77,642 downwards.
AGGCCAAACACCTAGTTTTTTCTATCGTTTAGATATGTTTTAAAATGTTTTTTCAAGTCATATGTTTATTACAACTATATTGAAGGTAGTATACCTAAAAAAAAATAAAAGTTTGTTTTTTGGATGGTTACCTTATTACAACATATTTAAGGTAGTATACCTAAATTTTGTTTGTTTGTTTGTTTGTTTGTTTGTTTTTTTTAGTTAGTGTTTTGAGTAGAACTTGAATGAAGTTTATATTTACAACTTATATCTTCAACCTAATATTTATATGGTATTCTAGCTATTTGGTTTACAGTGACATTTTTAATACAAATCTTATTTATTATCATTTAAATAAAAACAAATATTTTATTCAAAACTATAATAGATAAGTATGAAGAATGCCAATAACCTCAATTTATTTGGGTAGAACTTGAATGAAGTTTGTATTTACAACTTATCTCTTTAACCTAATATTTATGATGATGATGATGATGATGATGATGGTGGTGGTGGTGGTTAACGTCCGCTGAGACCAAATAATGATCTATCGGACCTAAAGACAAATTATTTATTTTGATTTAAGATTTTATTCCTATACTCAAAAAGCTTGGAGAGAAGCCTCCCGAG
>APFE030406679.1:65452-75748 GCA_000404065.3 Pinus taeda | reverse complement strand
TTAATAAAATTGAAATTAAAAAAAATAATAATTACTATAATAAACACTCATAAATTAACTACACAATCTTAACATTTAGTAAAATTGAGAATTAAAAAAAAATTACTATACTGTAAACTAACTCAAATTAACTATACAATATTAATAATAAGAGACATTTTCAAAAACTCATTTAATTTTTTTATACAACTTAAAAGAAATTAAAAATTAATATCCTTCATACAAGGAAATAATATTTTTTTACTTATATTTACTAACTTTCAACCATTTAATTTCATAATTTTTAAATCAAATAAAAAAAATTATTCCAATCAAATTAGTTCTTATGTTAAATTTTTAAATTTTTTTTATTTTATTTTATTTTTTAAAATTTTAATATTATTTTATTTTCTTTTTGATCAATTTAAATTGCAAATTCCATATATTCCCAAAAACTTGTCGGAGCCAAACATTGGAAAACGACATCATTTTATTTTTTCATCATTATTTAACGCAAAATCCTCCCACCCTCGATATTTTTACCTTCCTCGACTTCTCATTGAGTACGAAGTTTCCTGAGATGAATCTTCGGCTGAGTGGACACCTGATTGACGGTGAAGCGAGCCCACAAGGATACAATAATAGTAATGGTGGAGGATTTCATGAATTATTCCCATACAAGCTCTGAGCCATGACAACTGTTATCAGATTAAAAGACAAATTTACAGATAGCAGAATGATATGAAAAGGTCCTACTGTTTCTATCAATTGCTCCTTTACTTTGTGAGAATTCATCCACAGTGCGCGTGAGCTGGATGCGTGTGGGATTGAGCAAAAGAATAATAAACCAGGTAAGTTTTGAAATCCTGAAATACTCCATTGTTTCAGAGTACTTATAACGTGTTACAACCCTTTGGCATCCAGTAAACTTTTCCATACTCTGGTTTTTTAGGTTTGTGTTTGTAGTTAGTGATTAAATAACAGTTGGGTAGCAATGATATGGATAGTGATGGTGAATGTCATAGAGACCAGGTGGGTCACACAGACCTTTTATTTAGTCCAAAAGAGCGCTATCATGACTCATATCCTTTGCTGCATGTGACAGGCACTGCCCGCCCAAATCCCTTTATTTTTCCTTTGGTCTCCAACTTTGCTTACCTTTTCGTTCCTTCATCTTCCCATTGCCATTGAATCCCTATTGCCGGTGATCAGCAGTACTTCATGTCCTTGACACCAATGGTCTAGAGGAGGAAAAATAAACAGAGAACTACAGAGATCAATACGGCTTTTCTAAGCTTTTATCTGAGCTCTCCATAGAGTTAGTGGTACAGAGACATCTTTGGACTTTTGTCCCCTGATTTGCGTCTTGGTGCTTTCATTGAACAACGGTCATTTCTGGATTTGGATCTCTGGCACAGAAACATCTTTGGACTTTTGCCCCTGATTTGCGTCCTGGTGTTTTCATTGAATGACTGCCATTTCTCGATTTGGATCTCTGCTTTTCCATCGGTTTTGGCATAACAAGAGGTTATTTCTAAATTTCTTGTTCTTTTTTGTTTTTGGAAAATGCTTCCAGGAGCATGCCCCGAGGGGATGCACTTCAAAGAGTGGACTCTGTTCAGCTTAGGTGCCAGGTCTGAGCTGTATCTATTCTGCCAAATTTGTCTAGGACTCACGCTCAGCCTCTTCCCTTTAATGCCATATGGGTGGAACAGATCATCCTTCAGCTTCGTTGCTACCTCTGAGGCGTATTTGGTCCGAAATCGCTGGAGACTTGCATGTGACATCATCCCTTTGAAACTCAAGCCATATGGTTGGAGCAGACTGTCCTTTGGCTTAGATGCCAGTTCTGAGAGTGTGTCCTTTCTACCGAAACTCCCCAGTGTTTGCACCTAGCCTCAATCCTTTGAAACTCATGCCATACAGGTGGGGCAGACTACAGCAAGAAAGAAACCCTGTTGGATGGCTTAAAACTCCCTCGAACCTCATGAGTGAACCAAAGCCTCATTGACACTGACTGGAGTTTTTGTTTCCGAGAAAGCATTTTTAGTGTTTGTTATTGCTTTTCCCTTATCTGTCCCATTTGGGTGTCCGGGTTATGACGGGTTTGATAAAAAATAAAAAAGCATCAGGCTGGGTATCCAAATTTACAATGATTTTGCTGAAAAGGGGTTGATTCCTATCTGGGCTTTGTTATTGAGAAGCTGACGTCTGTTTTTTCTAAGCTGGGCATTGAGTTTCTTCAATCTTCTATTGGTTTTCTACAGATAAGATCCTGTTTTCCTTCTTCGGTGTCTGCTTTCTATCAACTGCGGTAAAAATCAGACCATGGCTGCACCGAAGCTTGAAGATATCAGCCATCCTCCGGCAGAACAACTGCATGGGCTGGATTATTGCATCGACTCCAATCCACCGTGGCGTAAGATTTCTAAACATCTCCTTTTCCTTTAGCCAATGATGATTTTATCTCTCTACTTTGTTGCCTTCTGTTTCTACCTAAAGCAGTGCTTATGTAAGTCGAGAGTAATTTTCTGTACTCTGTTTTTGGCATAGGTCTCTCACTTTCTAGCAGTGCGAGAATCAGTGCTTTTTTTACAGTCAGTGTGCTTGCTTCCAATGGCTTAAAATAGGCTTAGGAAAATAGTTATCTGTTGAAGACCGTGAAGAGTTCATAACATGAATGCGATGGTTTTCCCTCTCATCTAGGTTTTATACTGTTTTACTACTGCAATTTTTTCATGAACCATGCTTGAATGTAGATCCTTTTTACAGTTTCCTGTGATTGTGTTACAATCACGCCTTATTGTGCAATCAATTATTATGGAATATTGCAGTTTTTACAATAGCGTTTCTTTCAGCACAAGTTCCCAAACTGATCTGCTTTGATGTATAAATATGCTGTGCTGTAGCGGAGGCAATTATTCTGGCATTTCAACATTACATTTTGATGCTAGGAACCACTGTCATGATTCCAACTCAACTGGTTCCTTTGATGGGTGGAAGTGATGTAAGCATTTTTAGTTTTTGGAATTTATAATAATTGTGTTTTGGATAACTACGTAATTTATCTGATATGCCTGTTTTGTTTATTTTTTTATTTTTTTGTGAAACAGAGTGATAAGGCACTGGTAATACAGACGTTACTGTTTGTTGCTGGCCTTAACACGTTTTTACAGTCATTGTTTGGAACTCGTTTACCTACAATTGTTGGTGGTTCATTTGCCTTTGTAATACCTGTTCTTACAATAATCACAGATCCATCGTTGTTGAGAATTGAGGATCCAGATCAGGTTAGTTTCTGGGGCGATTATGCATGTCACTAGTTAAGAGACTCGTATAAAGTTGGCTGATGTACACCAAATTTTCGATTTCATCTCTTTTAGTTCTAGGAACTGCCGTATGAAATAGCTAAAATTACAAGATATAGTTGTTTATTCACCAAATTTTCAGAGGTTCCATCATACGATGCGGGCAATCCAAGGGGCTTTGATTGCTTCGTCGAGCTTGCAGATTATCCTTGGTTACAGCCAACTATGGGGTATCTGTTCAAGGTGTGTGGTTGCATTATCCTAGTAGTCCACAGAAGTGTACCTGCCTTGAATTGAAAGGATTATTACTTCTTGAAGTTTTACTGATGCACATGGTGCTCGGAGTATCTGAAATTCAATCCAACTGGAATATCTGTTTCAGGTTTTTCAGCCCCCTTAGTATGGTTCCAGTGATTTCATTAGTTGGCTTTGGGCTGTTTGAGCGGGGCTTTCCTCAGGTATATGGCAAAGCTTTTGACGTAACTTGTCTTGGATATTTTGCATGAAGCTAAATTATTAGTTGTCTACATATTTCAATTTTTGTGAAGCTTTTCTATCAAAGTAAGGGGGTGTTTTCATGGATCATTTTTTGTTCTCAATGGATGCCTTAGGCACTCCCACATTTCCGTACTTGCTTGATGTACTTTTGAGTACCATTGACCTGATTTGGTTATTTGTGGACATCATCATAATTTCTTCTTTGTATCTGACAGGTTGGGAAGTGTGTAGAAATTGGTCTACCAATGCTTCTCATATTCATTGCCTTTGCGCAGGTACATCCGCAATTGAGTAAGCCTAGTTAAATTGGTTTTATCATACGAAATTTAGCAGCCTTGTTAATTGTTTTTAAGTCGCTCTTTTGTGATGCAGTATTTGAAGCATAATCGTGTGAGATCTCTACCTATATTCGAACGATTCGCACTGCTTATTTGTGTAGCCCTGCTATGGGCTTACGCGCATCTGTTGACTGCAAGTGGAGCCTATAAGCGCAGTTCCCAATTGACAAAAGTCCATTGTCGTACTGACAAATCGCATCTGTTGTCATCAACCCGTTGGTATGGAATTTTATGCTCATGACTCTGGTAAAAGGCTTAGTCGCAGTCTAACTGCTATATGTTTTTGGAGGTTTTTCAATCATATTTTCTGGTCAAATTTGCCTAAAATTTGGTAGGAATTTGTCAGAATCACAATTTTGATCGGTGAACTCGGCACAATTCAAGTGCCCCAGAGGTTTTTCAGGATGCTGAATTCGTTTATGCATTAAAAAACTGATTTTAAACAACAACAAAAAACATGATCTGACTAATTTATTTTTCACTGAATTCCAGCCAAAAACTCCAAAACATAGGATAGTTAAACAACATCAAAGCCCTTATGCTGATGCTTTATCCTCATTGTTCTACTAATTTAGTGTACATGGTACACTCTGGCCCAAAACACACCATGGATTATAACTTACAAGTGTCTTCCATGTCTGCAGGATAAAATTACCCTACCCATTTCAGTGGGGGCCACCTACCTTTGATGCTAGTCATATATTCGGAATGATGGCTGCCGTTTTGGTTTCCCAAATTGAGGTTAGGCATATTTTCCTATAAAGTGGTTTTCTTAATTTATTGTCTGGAAGGGTTTCTTTCTTTTATGTTATCATGCCTTGATTTCTTTTGGGTTTTGAGTTGCCTGTTGATCTGTTTTTGTGAATTCCTAATCAAATGCAGTCAACTGGAGCATACATAGCTGCGTCTAGGCTTGCAAGTGCTACACCTCCTCCAGCATATGTCCTTAGTCGTGGAATCGGCTGGCAGGTATCTAATACATAGTAGACTTTTATGGTATATTTTAGAAACTATCAATCTAGTTTTTTAGCTGTCTTCCTTCACTTTTTATTTTTTCTTGTTTTATGAAATGAGTTTTGTTAATATCCATGGAAGACCCTAAAGATCTCTGCAACAAACAAAACGATTACAATTTTACAAAGACATTCAATTAATTCTATGTGCAATCTTTATGGACCCAAAAAAGTGAAAATATATCCAATACACTGTACAATGTACATATGTCAAGTCTAAAGTATCTATATGCATTTTCCGATATTCCAAAGCCCATGCTTTATGAATGTTCCGCTCAATTTTCTGTATTATGGTTTATAACAGGGCATTGGTATACTACTGGATGGTCTCTTTGGGACAGGAACTGGTTCTACAGTCTCTGTGTAAGGAGGATGCTACTTTCATTTTTGGAATGCAGGCAACAGTGACAATATTATCTAGAATTCTTTGCTTTCTTAGAGCTTATGACTTGCATCCAATATTTACAGCCGGGGCCCATACCGTCTTGTTTCAGTGAGAATGTTGGACTTCTTGGAATAACTCGGGTTGGCAGTCGTCGTGTGGTACAAATAGCCGCAGGATTCATGATCTTCTTTTCGATCTTAGGTCAGTGATTGTTTCTTCTCCTTCCCTCTTAGAATTATGCACTTCCTTTTAGTTTAATGATGTAGCACAGGCATGTATACTATTTTATCAAATATTTCGTTACATCTTTTGTGTTGTTACAGGGAAATTTGGAGCCCTGTTTGCATCAATACCTTTCCCAATTTTTGCGGCTTTATACTGTGTCCTATTTGGGCTAGTTGGTAAAGTACATTTTAAATCCTGTTAATTACAGTATGATTCTTTGCACTTCCTCATGAATTTTTATGGTTTCTAATTATGATTTTTGCTGTTGCCATTTCCAGGGGCAGTTGGTCTTTCTTTCTTGCAGTTTGCTAACATGAACTCGATGCGCAACCTATTCATTATTGGTGTTTCCCTCTTTCTTGGATTGTCCATTTCACAGTACTTTAATGAGTTTGCTGTTGCTCATCTAGCACAGTCTGCCACTTCTTTTGCTAATTCTGTTCAACCTCAGGCATTCCATGGACCAGTTCATACAAGGGCCACATGGGTGAGTTCAACATGCTAGTTATGGATTTCCAGGATTTGTGTGTGCTAGATCAGAATCTTGTGTAGTCATGGGGCTAAATCTAATTAAGTTCCCTGTAGTTTTCTGTACTCTTGAGTCTCGTTGACCTTGTTTGGTCATTTGTGGAAATTAATCTAATTTCTCTTTCTTGTGATTGCAGTTCAACGATTTCCTAAACACAATTTTCACCTCTGCACCAACAATTGCACTGATCATTGCAGTTTTCCTAGACAATACACTGGGAGTTGAGAAAGCCAAGAAGGACAGAGGAATGCCATGGTGGGTTAAATTTCGGACATTTAAAGGGGATAGCCGTAATGAGGAGTTCTACACGCTTCCATTCAATCTGAACAAGTTCTTTCCTCCTACATGACCATGATGATGGTCTTTCATGTATAGAGGAAAATTGTAAAATTCATTCTGAAACTCGTGAAAGGATTTGAAGTGAATATAGATTCTGATAGTTCTGAGGCATCAATACATGTACAACTATGTTACAATCAAGTTGCAACCTGTTTCAATGGGCAAACACAAATCCTCATTAGATGGCCTCAGTGTAGTCCTCTCCTGATTGATTTGCTCACCAAGTTTTTGTCCGCATTTTATCAACGTGGATTGGTCGATTTGGAAGGTGAGTGGCAATTACAATGCGAAATCCTTTGTCCACCGAGTCATTTTTTTGGATTAAATCGATCATTTAATAAAGGAAAAAATGTTGGGACACTTTTTGAATCACTGGAAAATTTCCTTTATTCCAAGTTATTGATAATTAACAACTTTGTGCCACTGGGTCTTTTAATAATGAAAAAAATGTTGGAGACACTCTTTGAAATCATTGGAATCATTTTTTTTTAATTGCAATTCTTTTTTTATTTATTTGAAAGGTATTACACAATTTACAACATGGCAGCATTGGGCGTTTCAAGATAACTGTTATTTTAATTTTCAATATTTTTTTCAACTCTCTTTATTCAAATTGGCCAGCAAGTGTTTGAAAATACCGGACAAGTTTCTATAATATTTTTTTATCCTGGTAAATATTATTCAATCAAACATATTTAATATGAAACAATTTTATTTGAGTACAATAACTTATAACTCTATATGAATATGTAGATGTGAGCATTTTCATCTATAAATAACTAAATGGATTTATTTTGTATTTGAAAAAATATTTTGTATGTGAGAAACATCATAACAAGATAGGGTAGATATTATTCTTGTAAAATATTATTCAATAAACATATGTAATGTGAAACAATTTTATTTGAGTACAAGAACTTATAACTCTATATGAATATTGGTATCTATAAATAACTAAATGGATTCATTATGTATTTGAGAAACATTATAACAAGGTGGGTAGATAAATTCTCAAGAGGAACATATATTTCATACAATGTATATAATTTTGTATGAATGTAATTATTAAGGATAAAGCTTTTTTTAGAACAACTCCTCTCCCTGCCATTGTGTATTGGTTTGCAATATTGGATAGAATGTATTGGTCTGTTCTATTAGATGGAATGTTAGACGATTGAAGATTTTTAGAATTTTAGATTAATAATTAATAGTTGAGAAAAAAAATTAATAATTATAATGGTTTTTTGTTTAACTGTTTCTTCATGACTTAATAGTTTTTAAGTATGGGGTTTACGCAGTGCATTATATTAGATATCATTTTTGGGATTCAACTGCGTTAAGTAAGTCATTCATGTATGACCATTTCCATGAGAGGTAGTCGTAACTGACTAATTTCTCATGATTTTTGAATAGTTCACTTAACACTCATTGCATGGGGTGATGCTCACAGGGGTGAAAAAGTAACTTAATAGTTTCTTGATAGTTTCTTCATGGTTTCTCGAGAAGAATACTGTTTCTCTGACAGGGATTTTCAGTGTTGAGCACGAAATATCGTTTTGGGAAATGGATTATTCAAGAAAACCAACGATCTTTACTACAGGGCAAGTTCTCGCATCGCCCAATTGTTTCTGAAAAATGCTTTAACTTCAATGGAATATAGAACTGGATATCCAATGAATGGATCTGAAACTGGGTATCGATCTAGCAGAGACGTTGGTGCCTTTATATTTGTCTCTTTGTCTTCGCCTTTGTCTAAGGTGCGAATATTGACCCAGTATAGCTGACAGTGAAAGTTTCATATCCCAATCCTGCGCTGTCAGAAGCAAAGAGAGTATCCGAGCCTTCATTATCATGTAAATGCAATTTTGTTGAAGTGAAAAAACTGTATTTGTGTATTAGTCAGACGTCATTCAGGTACACTGCAAAAAAAAATGCTCATTCTCACGTTAAAATTCATTGGTCGGTGGCTACGGTAGGCAACTAATTTTCAAGAGCAAATTAATTTTAAAAACAGTTAAGATTCCATATTTCTCATACTATACATGTTATTAAACTATCCTTAAAGTTTAATACTGGACCATATATGTATGATTTCACAAATTACGAGTGCAAATATATATATATATATATATACAGTAGGGAGGGTGTTTATAATGATCTGCCGGCAATTGATATATATGTATATTGTAGAACTAATCTGGGCTGAACTCTTTCTCATTTCTTCAATTATGCTGCGTGGACTTTCTTGGTTCTCATATAATTTTTATTATAAAGTTGACGCCCCTATAAACATTTCGGTAATACTTGGCTATATATGTAATATGTACTTCCCCCTGAAAATACTTGGCTATATATGTAATATGTACTTCCCCCTGAAAATACTTGGCTATTTTATGAAATTATGATCAAACTGGTCTACCATTCATGGCTGAATTTATTGCTTATTTTAATTTTTACCGAGCTAAATAGGTGCTTATATATGAAAAGTGAGTCAGGTTTTGTTTTTATTATCACAATTAATATTATGCATTCAATCAAATTATTTAAATTCAAGTGAAATTTAAAAATTTAAAAATAAAACAGAAAACAAAATTTGGATGTAAGAAAATAAGAAATGCTTTAGTAAATGGGGTATTTGCTTGAATCTCTGTCCCATAAACAACAAAGAGATAAAGATTTTGTTATGGAGCTAGAAGAAAGAAAAAGTACTATATTGAAGTATTTAATCTGTCCCATAAACAACAAAGATATAAAAGATTTTGTTATGGATAAGTTCCACAACCAACAAAGAGATAAAATATTTTGTTATGGATAAGTTCCACAACCGTACTTGGGATAAAGAGTTAGGTAAAAAGAAAAAGTACTATATTGAAGTGTTTAATCCCACCCATAGTCATTAACCAAAAGCATCCATAGAGGCCAATATTTCTTGGAGAGCCAAAATTGCTCACTTAAGGACTAATTCTCATCAACTAAAAAAAGTGTGGGAGGAAAAAGTATGCATTTTTTGTTCTTCCAAAGAGAAAATACATTTCATTTTAGAATGTGAGGCCTTCAAAGACAACATGGAAAGTTATGCGATAGGCTGACAGCTAGTTCTTGGGATAATCTATTTAGCCAGAGGTTTGTTGAGAAGCTGGGAGCATTTATTTGTGAAGCATTGTAAAACTTCACAAGCAAACTTTACTTCGTCGTAAACGCTAAAAAAATTTCTCTCATTTTTCTATCCAATAGAAAAACTTAAATTACAAACATCCTTGTAATAAAAAGTGAAAATAGAAAAACTTTTTAATTTAAATTAATTTATTTTTCTCTTTACTCACAGGGTTAACTTTATTGATTATTTTAATTTTTACCGAGCTAAGTAGGTGGTTATATATGTACATGTGAAAAATTGCTTGAAGTCATGTCTAGTTTTTGTTTTATGATCACAACTAATATTAGGCATTCAATCGAATTTAAGGAAAGCTCAAAAAATTAAAAATAAAATAAATTACAAATGTTCTTGTAATGAAAAGTGAAATTTGTTTTGTTTTTTTGTTAAATTAATCTATTTTTTCTATTAGTATAAATTGTTACTTAATATGGATATGAAGTATTTGATTTATCAAAGGCACTAAAATATTTTTGTTGTTGTTAATATATATTTGTTTTAAATATTACATATCAATTGAACATAAAA
>APFE030406679.1:52839-64979 GCA_000404065.3 Pinus taeda | reverse complement strand
TTTAAAAAAAATCCATATTCAAATTTCAATTTTAAAAATTACAATGACACAATCCAAAACAAAAACAAAAAACATTTAATTTAAAACTAATAACTATAAATACACAAATATGAGAAAAAACAAAACATTTTTTTTTTCATATATCATTCCGAGGGCAATCTTATACATTGTTTTCCACTTTTGACAACCTTTTATCCAAATAAAACATTATACTAACCTTTCTCTTAACAATGTATAATTCAAGGTTTTCTTAATATGTTTTTATGTGCAAAGTATATTTTAAACTTTGTAATAAAAAACAAAACCATTTTTCTTAATATCATATATCATTCGAGGGAAACCTTATACATTGTTTTCAACTTTTGACAACCCTTTATCCAAATAAACATTATACTATCCCTTCTCTTAGCAAGGTAGAATTCAACCTTTTATTAACATATTTTTATGTGCAAAGTAAAATTTCCAACTTTGTAATAAGTTTTTAATTTTATATTAGTGTAGTCTACTTTTTCATTTTTGACATCCCTTTATCCCAAATAAAACATCATACTATCTTTTCTCTTTGCAAAATAGAAGTTAACTTTTTATTAATATGTTTTTATTTGCAAAGTTAATTTTTCAAATTTTGCAATAATTTTTTTAATTTTATATTAGTGTACTCTAATTAATAGATAGAATTTTGTTATATATTTTTAAAAACCATAAGTTTAAGCTTTTTAATTTACAAAGTTCAAGTGCTAGGAGGTATTTTAAGGAGTTGAATCCATTTATGTATTCAAAAACACATTTTAAACAACAAGAATCCATAATCGTATCATGAAATTATGGAGAAAAACACCATAACACCATTTTGTCTATAGTTAAAATGGGCCTTTAATTTTTAAGCTTTGAATTTGCTTATGACTTCACTTTTTATTACTATTTCATTACTTTTTATGTCATAAGGTGTTCCTTTGGGAAGAACTTCCCTACTAGACACTGTGTGCCTTCATACGCTGTCAATGTTGTATTAGATGATAAAAAAAATTTGTCGTCAGATCAGTGGAAGGAGTTACATTCATTAGTGGTTGTGAAACTCCTTCATTTACTCTGCCATAACTAAGTTACTCACCATTAATTTTTAATTTTTGGCTACCGCATTTTGATGGAATTCTGGTTGCTTCTGATTCTCTACACGTCGCTCCCATGGTACCCTATGTGAACAACCCACACAATCCCATTGTTGATCGACACCTTCACTTAAACCTACATAGCCTCATTGCAACTTTAAACCTTCTATAATCAAGCAAATAAATCTTTTATGCAGGAAAATTCAGGTTCACAACATAGACAGTTCAACTAAATGACACATGATATATAAAAGAAAATGTAAAAGGGTTGAGCATGGTTTTGACATTTATAGGCCTTGGCAATAACCTCGGCATGCATTTTTGAAGCAGACATAAATGACGATGCAACATTTAGTGTCACTCTTGAAGTTCATTATAAACCCTCCAATTTTTCACGTTTTGGGAGAATCTCTCTTATAGGTGATGCCAAGGTAAGTTTGTTGCTGCTGTAGTCAAAATTTGATTTTAAACATACCTAAAATGAATTTGTTTTCCATGGAAAGGGTATATTTTTGTCACTTTTCATTGGATCCGCCGGACTCCATTTCAAATCTGTAATAATGGGTATTATGTTTGGGATTTGGTTGCTAGGGAAATGCCTTGTAATCACATTTATCATTCAGATTGTATTTTTCCATGGTTGTCTCAAGATAATTCTTGTCTTGTGTGTCGGCAGGAGATGTTCATTGAGGATCCATAATATGATCATGCTCGAGTAAGGGCATACCATGGCATAGGAGGAGGGGTGATGACTTAGGAATTGGGTTGACCATATGGAGGCTTTTGGGTAGAGGGTTTGTCGTGGGAAGGTTTTCTGGTGGAAGGCATGGTATTGCAAGACATGGGTCTCAAATGAATACACATGTCAATGGAGTTATTAGTCTAGATGCATGCAGTTATTAGTCTAGATACAGGTAGAAGGCGTGATAACTCATCATAAAGAGAAAATGGACCCATACGGTCTTCTGATGGTGAGAATAAACAGGGTAGGCAAAATCCTTTTTAATTTATCTGGCCTTTCCTCTCATGTAACTCAAATTCAAAATCTCAAACTACCTAAGAATGCTAGGGTAAGTTTGTTGTTGTTGTAGTCAAAATATGCTTTCTCGTCTTTTGAAATAGTCTGGACTTACCAAATTTCAGCACAACCAGAACAGATGTGTTTTCCATGGCAAGGGTAATTTTTGTCGCTTTTTCATTGGATATATTGGAATCCCTTTCAAATATGTATTAATAGGATTTTATATTATGTTTGGGATTTTGTTATTAGGGAAATGCCTTGTGTCACATTTATAATTCAGAGTGTTTTTTGCCTTGGTTGTCTCAACATAATTCCCACCATATGTGTTGACAGGAGATGCCAATTGATGATCTAGAATATGATCTGACTCGAGCAAGGGTAAACCATTGCGAAGGAGGAGGAGGTGATGACTTAGCGATTGGGCTAACCATATGGAGGGTTTCAGTTAAAGGGTTGGTTGTGGGAAGGTTTTCTGGTGGAAGACATGGTATTCCAAGAAATCGATCTCCAATACACATGGTAATGGAGTTATTAGTCCAGATATAGGTAGCAGGAGTGGTAACTCGTCAAGAAGAGAAAATGGAGAAAGGGGATCTTCTGATGGTGAGAATAACCAGGTTAGGTGCAATCCTTTTTCCATTCTATGGCCTTTCCACTTGTGTAACTCAAATTCAGAATCTTAGACTCCCTAATAAAACATCACATCAATCTCTAATAGTGATTATAATAATTCAAGGAGACAAGTCAAGTGGCATTTTGAAGATGGTAGTGGTCCCATGTATATTCACTTTTTTTTCTTCCTTTTAATTTGTTGCCCCCATGCAACATGGTGCAAGCTCATAACTTTTCCAAAGAATGTGGATTAAAAATTGTGAAGCAAAAATTGAAATTTATTTGCCTGAAGCAAAAGAAGGTGCAAAAATGCATATGTACAATTCTTTTTTTTGTTTTTATTTTTTCTCATGTATTAGACATTTTGTTAGAGTAAATTAATGGTATTTGTTGTTTTTATTTTCTTGAATTGTAGGTGCAGTTTACAAAAAATGGGGGGTGATAGCCTTCTAAACAACATCTAGAAAGGTGTAATAACCTTGATATTTATATATTGCAAATGGTTCTTCAATTTATTTTTCTACAACAAGAAGCTTAAATGAATTCATAGCTTCATTTGTCACTATTTGAGGTAATTATGTGCTTACCAAGAGTAGTAATATGATATCACAAAATTTCTTTTTCTATGCTAACAATGATATTTTACATTTGTAGCAAGTTCGCGGTTGATGATTCACCTACAAAATAAACCTTGGGCGTTGATGATACTATTATTGAGGGCATGGACGAGAAGTAATCAAAATTCATAAGTTTTTCTATCCTTGGATTAGGTACACCTGTAACTGAAGACTTGTTGTACAAAGGAAAATTGATCTACATTGCACCAGTTAAAAACTTTTCATCCTTGCCATACCATGTCCACTCAGTATTCAAGTACCCATGCACAAGACTAGGTAGTGGGAGCAACTCAATCATGTATATAGAGCTTGTAGATGGTGTAGTCATTACGAGGCTAACAAATTTAGAGTTTTTTGTGAATTCATTAGCTTAATGGTAAGAAGAAGAATGCTACTATTTTTACTTTTCAACTTTGTACCTACATGTTAATTAATCGTCAGGTGCCCTTGCAAATGGTCCTTCAATTTCTTTTTCTACAACAAGAAGCTTAAACGAATTCATAGCTTCAGTTGTCACTGTTTGAGGTAATTATGTGCTTATCAAGAGTAGTAATATGATGAACTAGGATATAAGAGAGTGCTAACAATTATATTTTACATTTGCAGCAAGTTTGCGACTATGATATCACAAAATTTCTCTTTCTATGCTAACAATGATATTTTACATTTGCAACAAGTTGGCGGTTGATGATTCACATACAAAAGAAATATTGGGTGTTGATGATACTATTTTTGAGGGCTTGGACATGGAGTAATAAGAGTTCATAAATTTTTCTATCTTCGGATTAGGTACACCTGTAATTGAAGACATGTTTCACAAAGGAAAATTGATCTACATTGCACCAGTTAAAAATTTTTCATCCTTGAAATGCCATGCCCACTTTGTATTCAAGTCTGAATCCAATCCACCCATGCACAACACTACACAGTGGGAGCAACTCAGTCCTATATATAGAGGTTGTAGATGGTGTAGTCATTATGAGGCTAACAAATTTAGAGTTTTCTGTGAATCCATTAGTTTAATGGTAAGAAGCAAAATGCTACTATTGTTACTTGTCAACTTTGTACCTACATGTTAATTAATTGTCAAGTTCATTTGCATTTTAGATGTTCCACTATGATAGTTTGTAGGCTATACTTCACACTCTGAAATACCCACTGCTAGATCTTCCAAGAATATGTAAACTTCATTGCTTCTAGTGTCATTCAATTGTGTATTGTAAACTTGATTTGGGTTGGGGTGTTTCAACAAGTCAGATATAGGTCTGACATGAGTTTAACTGTCAAATGCCCACTTCAAATATTCAAGCTTCAAGTTTTAATCATATTTATATGAAATACCCATTTAAAGAATGCCTTTGGCTCTAAAATACCCATTTGAGTTTGTCTTTGAAATACTCACTCAAAGAATGACTTTATCTACCAAATACTTATATTATCTTAGAGAGAACCATGCAAGATTATTTCGTTGTTTATTTTCTATCTTATAGAGATTTGTCCTTCCAATTTTTATTTTTTTATCTCCTCATAGAAAAATATTTCTAACAGTAGATAGAAATGTCAATGCTTTATCTAGAGACTTTATCTGCCTTGGTTTGGGTTGTAACTTATCAGTAATTATGAAATTTGATATCGACATTCAAAGTTGACAAAGATCAGGGTTAAATGTTATTTTTATGCTTTTCCATGCTTTTAAATTAATATTGTTGTCATAGTGGATTGGGAAGTCACAAATTTGTATTTTAGCCTTAGTTTTCTACATGGAAAAATGTTGTAGAGTTTATATCTTAGATAACAACATGCAAGATCAATTCCTTGTTTATTTTCTGTCATATAGAGATATGTCCTTCCAGAAAAAAGTATCTCCTCACATAAAATATTTCTAATGGTATATAGAAATGTCAATGCTGTATTTGGAGATTTTATCTACCTTGATTTAGGTTGTAACCTATCAATAATCATGAAATTTGATATCGATATTCAAAGCTAGCAAAGATCATGGTTTAAATGTAAGTTTTATGCTTTTCCATATTTTTAAGTCAATATTATTGTCACAATGGATTGAGAAGCATGGATTTGTATTTTAGCCTTCATTTTCTACATGGAAGAATGTTGTAGAGTTTATGTCTTGAAGAGAAAAAAGTAGGATCATTTTCTTGTTTATTTTTTGTCTTATACATATATGTCCTTTATAATTCTTTTAAATATTTTTTATTAATGAAAACAAGTCACTCTTCAGAGGGACCAAGATTTTGATCTCATGACAAGACATTTCTAGAGTTCCAATAGTAAACGAATTCCAGCTGTGTGAACTAGACATTTGATCATGTGGCAAGACCTCTCCCACCAGCATTTGTACTCTCGAGAGTGCATCCGACCCTTTCTATGTTTCTCTTGGTTACGTGAGTCTCGATGGGAATTGGAGCATTTCACCCATTAATGGATCTTTAGCCAAGCATCACAACCATCCCTTCACCTGCTACTTCCAGTCTCAAATTTCATAACTACCTATGAAAAAAAAAGCAACAATAGAATTATATTAAGTGATAGATAAACAACCGTCACCAACTTTATCAAATAAAATTTTAACCTTGGTTAATTAATTTGTAATATTGGATGTTAATTAATTTGTAAGGTCTAAATATTGAAAATGGTTAATATCGTTATATTGATTGCAAACTCTATACATTTAACATGTATAAAACAAAATTAATTATTAATTGTAATCTATATACCATTAAATAGCTAAATCTATAATCTAGATAAATTGACTAACCCGATCAATTATTCCTCATTTCCTAGGCAATCAACCAGCAAGAGTTGACCACTCTTGTTGAAAGTGCAATGCATAAGCAAATGAAATGGAAAAATATCTTCGCTATTCATTACCTATCGCTATTGTTTCAAATCTATGGGACGTCCCTCAAAAGTAGATCGTGGATTTTCCTCTTTATTCTTTGACTAACTTTGCTTGGATTTATTTTGGTTGGGAGGTGGATGAATTTGCTTTTATTTGATGTTTCTCCATCCCACTGGACAACATGGAGCTAGAGTTGTAAGAACAAGCACGTGGCTGATAATGAATAAAATGATAGGAAATAAAGAAGAATGAAATTAAGAGGTGAGATTGGGTTGGGTTCGCAGTGGGTTGGGCAATCACTAAATTTACATTTTTGCGATTGTATTATAATCAAAATATAATAATAATGGCCTTATAATATTATATATATATATATATATATATATATATATATATATATATTAAATATGTATAAGTTAATTTAATTAAAAAATTTAATTATAATTAAGAAAAATTGTAATTTTAAGTTATTAAATTTATATAATTTTAATTTTCAAAGGTTTTGAAAAAGATGAATTTATATTTACCTTTAAAAATATAATTTTATGAAAAAAATAAAAAATCCTCACTCTAAATACTTTTACATATATAACTAAATTATGCAATTGACTATATAGAGAATTTTAGTTAAGTTTTCAAATATACAACCATTAACTTAGTTAGAAAAACCAAGTGCATTCTTCATGTAGCAAAGAAATAAGCATGCATATTTCCTCATAGAGGTCTTGAGTACTTTGGGCAAACTATCTCATCCATTGTGAAAAGCACATCTTACATGCAATTAATAACAAAGAACTTGTTCCACAACAATCACCAAGGTGGATATTTTGATTTGAGGTCTAGTAGTTTACTATACAGAATTCTCCACCCCATTATTCTGGAGGAGTTGGAGCTAAGAAAGTTCCTACTACCTCATCAGTTGAAGAAGGCCCACATGAGAAGATCTAAAGAGATTCCTCAATGTGATAGCCATTTGACATTTAGTGACTCCGATCTTTTTTGTCTAGCGATCTCTTTAGCTGTTCCCTTAATTTCAATAACTTAGAAAGCACTAGACAAAAGACGCTTGCTTATTTCAATCAGTTGAATAAAAAGGGTCTTTCTGAAGGGTCCGTTGGAGAAGATTCTGTTATTTAAAAGACCAGGAAAAGAAGTTTCTTTGAAAACCAAAATGTACTATCACAAGGGAAGAGAGTTCTTACATTTAAAAGTTGCTACCACTCTTCTCACTAGAAAATTTGATTGTTACTCTTTGTTAGATCGAAAAATAAATGATTTTTGATTTTTTTCCTAGAAAAAAACCAGTAAAGAAACAAAATTGCATAAATTTTTTACTTCTTTCATTTATGTTACTCTTTCCTATGCTACTGCCTTACGACGTTTCCTTTGCAACATGTGGTGCAATTGCTAGTTATGACATATACCACGATGTATGTAATACCTAAGTTTGGACTTTTGCAATGTAATAATCTAGACTATTTCTAAATAGTAAATCTGCGGTTATAATGACAAAATTTGAGTTTTGTGAGCTTAAATTAAAAGATTCTAGGTTGTAAATGATGTAAAAAAGTACTTGTATAGAATTTTAGTGCAAAGTTTAAAGCAAAAGCACGATTAGAGAATATCTAAGCAAACAGATATTGTAAATACACTCTCTATGGACTGTGTGATTGATTCATAAACTACCGTGGATATTTCACTAGATGATTTGTGTAACAACCCTGGTGCAAATTCCATGTAAAAATATATAAATACAATGGATGATGGGACACGTATTCCAAGCTGGTGGGCAGGACATCCCAGTGGGTCTTCATTTGGTTGTTTATGGCTAAGGAAATTGATAAAGACATTAAAGAGGCAAAAATGTATTTTGGCACA
The DNA here is from genome assembly GCA_000404065.3 of Pinus taeda. Classification (NCBI taxonomy): domain Eukaryota; kingdom Viridiplantae; phylum Streptophyta; class Pinopsida; order Pinales; family Pinaceae; genus Pinus; species Pinus taeda. The sequence goes on along the minus strand of APFE030406679.1, from coordinate 56,882 downwards.
TTTATTTATGAAAATAACGGAAATTAGGAGAAAAGGAAGGTGAAAGGTCACAGGTTGCATGTGAGGAGGAAATTGAAGGAAAATGATGTAAAATGAAGAAAACAGAGGCCTCATTCATAAAAAGGCTTCTGAGTATCAATTGGCAAGCTTGGTTAGTGAAGACTTGGTAAGTTCAGTATTGGAGCTCTCTCATTATTCTCTCTCTCTCATACTCTTGGATACTTAGAGTTTTCTTGGAGCACTCTTGGAGGGTGTGGCATACTTGAGTTTTGGAGCAAGAAGGCAAAGGAAGAGCATGAAAGCGCAAGAGGGCATTGGTATCAACAACTACAACGGGTTTTGCTTGCAAGTATCGAGTTGCATGTATGTTTTCCTCACTAGTTTTGGCATGCATGACACATGCATGTGGTTTGTTGGTTGTGATTTATCATTGGCATGGAGGATGGTTGGGATTGATAGTGGATTTCCTAGCCTTGCCATTTCTTGAATAACCATGGTGATTGTGGGTTACTTTCATTGTTTTGTTTTTGGTTGGTTCTCATGTTTCCTTAGCTTGGGTTGAGTTATTAGTCTTGGAAACCCTGGTTGAACAAATGCTTTGGAAGCCCTGTAACAACTTGGGTTGAGTTACTATTCTTGAAAGCCCTGGTTGGACCTTGGTTGGATAAACGCTCTGGAAGACCTTGTTTCCTTAAAAAACCAAATGAAATTTAGAAATTGGGCCGATGCCAAAACTTGCCATGTAGTACAGATTGTTGGTTTTCTTGAATAGTCTATTTCCCAAAACGATATTTCGCTGTCAACACTAAAAATCCCTACAAGAGAAACGTTCTTGTGAAGAAACCATCAAGAAACCATTAAGCCATGAAGAAACAGTTGAACAAGAAGAAACTCTAACTATTAGTTTTTTTCTTAACTATTAATTACTAATCTGAAAATCCCTGCAAGAGAAACACTCTTCTTTTGAAGAAACCATAAAAAACCGTTAAGCCATGAAGAAACAGTTGAACAAGAAACAACTCTAACTATTAGTTTTTTTTCTTAACTATTAATTATTAATCTAAACTTATGTTGCATGATTCGTACTCGTATAAGACTCATCTGTCTATTGACTCGGTGACCCGTATAAGACTCAGGAATGACCCGTATAAGACTCATATAAGACTCGACAAAATATAGGAGAAATATTAAAAAAATATGATCTCCTAAAAAAATATTAAAAAAATATGAATTTTGATTGGGTCCACAGGTCTTATGCAGGTCACATGTGGGTCTTCATGGGTTCAATACGAGTAGATGGATTCTATGTGGGTTTAGACAAGTACGGGTAGAGACCACAGGTCCTATGCGAGTGACCCGTCTCGCTATAAAACCCGTTAAGACCCACAGGTACTTGCAGGTCTTATAAGGGTCGTGCTCCAGTGATCTAAAGGCCTAAAAATCTTCAATCATCTAACATTCCATCCAATGGAACAGACCAATACATTTTATCCAATGGTGTAGACCAATACACAATGGCAGAGCAAGAGTTGTTCTAAAAAAAGAACACTTTACGTGTAATAATTACATTCATACAACATTATATAAAATATATATCCCTGTTCAAATTTTATCTACCCTATCTTGTTATGATGTTTTTTAATTACATAATGAATACATTTAGCTATTTATAGATGAAAATGCTCACTATCTACATATTCAGATAGAGTTATAAGTTAATGTACTCAAATAAAATTAAGTTAATGTACTCAAATAAAATTGTTTCAAATATGTTTGATTGAATAATATTTTATAAGAATAGAAAAATATTATAGAAACTTGTCCGGTATTTTCAAACCCTTCTTGCTGGCCAATTTGAAAAAAATATTGAAAATTAAAATAACAGTCATCTTGAAACACCCAATGCTGCCATGTTGTAAATTGCGTAAGACCTTTCAAATAAAAAAAAAAATCCAATTAAAAAAAAATAAAAATTATTCCAATGATTTCAAAGAGGGTCTCCAACATTTTTCTCTTTATTAAAAGACCCAGTGGTACAAAGTTGTTAATTATCAATAACTTGGAATAAAGGAAAATTTCCAGTGATTCAAAAAGTGTCCCAACATTTTTTCCTTTATTAAATGATCGATGTAATCCCCAAAAATGACTATGTGAACAAAGGATTTCGCATTGCAATTGCCACTCACCTTCAAAATCGACCAATCCACGTTGATAAAATTCGGACAAAAGCTTGGTGAGCAAATCAATCAGGAGAGGACTACACTCAGTCCATCTACTGAGAATTTGTGTTTGCCCATTGAAACAGGTTGCAACTTGATTGTAACATAGTTGTACATGCATTGATGCCCCAGAACTATCAGAATCTATATCCACTTCAAATCCTTTCACGAGTTTCAGAGTGAATTTTACAATTTTCCTCTATGCATGAAAGACCATCATCATGATCATGTAGGAGGAAAGAACTTGTTCAGATTGAATGGAAGCGTGTAGAACTCCTCATTACGGCTATCCCCTTTAAATGTCCGAAATCTAACCCACCATGGCATTCCTCTGTCCTTCTTGGCTTTCTCAACTCCCAGTGTATTGTCCAGGAAAACTGCAGTGATCAGTGGAATTGTTGGTGCAGAGGTGAAAATTGTGTTTAGGAAATCGTTGAACTGCAATCACAAGAAAACGAAATTAGATTAATTTCCACAAATGACCAAACAAGGTCAATGCGACTCAAAAGTACAGAAAACTACAGGGAACTTAATTAGATTTAGCTCCATGACTACACAAGATTCTGATCTAGCAGACACAAATCCTGGAAACCCATAGCTAGCATGTTGAACTCACCCATGTGGCCCCTGCATGAACTGGTCCATGGAATGCCTGAGGTTCAACAGAATTAGCAAGAGAAGTGGCAGAAAATAGTTATCTGTTGAAGACCGTGAAGAGTTCATAACATGAATAGGATGGGTTTCCCTCTCATCTAGGTTTATACCGTTTTTCTACTGCAATTTTTTTCTTGAACCATGCTTGAATGTAGATCCTTTTTACAGTTTCCTGTGATTGTGCTACAATCATGCCATATTGTGCAATCAATTATTATGGAATATTGCAGTTTTTACAGTAGCTTTTCTTGCAGTACAAGTTCCCAAACTGATCTGCTTTGATGTATAAATATGCTGTGCTGTGGCGCAGACAATTATTCTGGCATTTCAACATTACATTTTGATGCTAGGAACCACTGTGATGATTCTCAACTGGTTCCTTTGATGGGTGGTAGTGATGTAAGCATTTTTTTTTTTATTTTTTGGAATTTACAATAATTGGTTTTTGGGTAACTGAGTAATCTATCTGATATGCTTGTTCGGTTATCTTTTTTTGGTGGAACAGAGTGATAAGACACTGGTAATACAGACGTTACTGTTTGTTGCTGGCCTTAATACGTTTTTACAGTCATTGTTTGGACATTGGACTGTCAAGGAATGTATTCACAGGGAATCTACTAAATCCACAAGTCAAACTTGATTTTCTTTATGTTTAAATGAAATACAATGGTTTCAAAATGATGATACCAAGGAGGTTCTATATTGCAATTGGTGTGAAGTTTGCCAATGAATTAAGAGCTAAAAATGGAAGAGGAGTCCATTTTTTTGTTGTTGTTCCCACCAATACTTCAAGTATCACATGGTTCACGATTTAGATTCTTTTGTGGATATCATTGGTTCTGAAATTGTACGAGATCTAGATGGCCTTGCATTTAGCTCTTGCAATGTAAACCTTTCACCTGAAAAGAGACAAAAGGATTTGTTCATTAGGAAATATCTACAGAAAGTTAGAGACCATGTATACTTTGATAATATCATATAATAAAGGAATACTGGTTAGAATATTTTGATATTGTATAAATGTTGTGGAGCTGAAGTTAAATGTTCAATTTAATTCTTATCTGAGCACTTTCTTGATAGTTAAAACAAATCATCATAATGATGAAATAGCCTCTATATCCATGATAAGAGGCCAAATCAAACTCATATATATATATATATATATATATA
>APFE030406679.1:0-37291 GCA_000404065.3 Pinus taeda | reverse complement strand
CGATTGCGATATCGCATCGGCGAAAGGCATACGCGCATTAAGGATGAGACGAGAGGATCCGCCGATTGCCGATTGCGATATCGCATCGGCAAAAGGCATATGCGCATATGATTGTAAAAATAAAGGAGAGGTGCCGATTGCCGATCGCCGATAGCTTTATCACATCGGGGCTTTAATATGGGGTGTGTTAGTGGTGCACAAGGGGAATGCCGATTGCGATATCGCCGATAGCTTTGTCGCATCGGGGGGAAGTCCTTTGGCCATTTGGTGCATCCTTCATGTTTTTTGCGATATGCGATCTTGCGATCGCTTTATCGCAATAACCACATATTCGCTTTATGTCCGCTTTTAAATAGATATTTCTTTTAAGGGTTTATTCGTAAAGCGCTCCTTTGATTATCGGACTTTTAGAAAGTAAGAGTTTTGATATCAATTTTATTTTTAAAGAGACCTATTTCATATTTTAATGTTTTTGTGAATAAAAATAATATGAAATGGGGGGTTGTTTGCAAAGCACAACATAAGGTTCCAAAAAGACTGAGTACATCAAGTCCCTGCAAAATCTTCCTTCAAAGGTGACTTCCAGGTTCAAAGTAGTATTAATAGTCAAGACTTTACAAGCAATGAACTATGAATCTTGAACTTTGAACCATTAACATCTCGAGAAGAGAATTATTTATACAATAATAAAACTAAGAAATATCTTAAAATTGATTAAGATTTATTCTAGGAAAGGAAAAGATCTTGATGCGAGAAGATAGGAGCAGCTATTGAACTGCTTCTTGTTGTCCCCTTTTATTCAGGTTGCGTTGGCTTTGTTTGTCTAATATTTTTCCCTTTTCGTTGATCGATTATTGGTATCCTTCACACTGGTAGATTGCTTCATTTAACCTTTTTACCTGATAATGCTTTAAACTTTGTTTAATATGCTTTGACCTGGCTGAGTGACCTTTACTATGACCTTTTCTACCTTTACTGTGCATTTCAGTTATATTACTATGTTTTTCAACAGTAAAATCCTCATATTTGTCTTCCAACTGTTAAACAGGATTTTTGTTTACAAACCTGGAACAACAGTCTTTACCTGCAAAACACAGAAACTTATTAAGAAAAACATGGTGACAAAGGAGGTCATTCACGGCTTTCCTGAGCTTTAAAGGATATCAGAAGGAGTCCAGGGCGTATTCGGAAGGCAAAATGATGGTTTTTTCGCCACAGAGGCTTATACAGGCTTCGCTGTGTAAATAGGCGAATAACAGAGCAAAATGGTCATTTTAGCTTTTAAACGGGAAAAACAGTTTTCCTTTGAAATATGGTGCGACAGTGAGTAGTAACCATTTGTCATTTTTCAGAAGTAGTTTTCATTGCACTGCTTATGAGGCACGGGCGGTTTTTGGGAGGGGGTCGCCCAAAATAACCGGAACCTGACACGTAGCAATGGAGGATGGTGGAAAAATTGCTTTTCGGGTGGGTAATGCCCGTACAGAGAGCTAACCCGAAATCGTCGAGGGTCGTTGGATCTTAAGGCTTTAGATCAGATGGTGGTGGAGTGAAGAAGGAGTACGTAGGGTACAAATGATAAAAACGATTTTACAAGGAAAACCTTTGCAAAACACATATGGCAGATTTGAAAATATATAAATTGGAGTGGATAACGATATCGGGTCTAGGTCTATTCGCATATCACAATCACAGTATGGTGGGGGAAGGCCCATTGCAAAGGAATACGATAAGGGGCGGATCTGACGTAGAATGAAATATGACATATAACTGTGTCGGGTCCGGGTCTATCGCAAACGGAGATTGGAATGCGCAACGAGTTATGGTATTAGCGGGAAGCTGTGATGGAGGCAGATGCGATGTTGCAATAGGTTGTGATGTATATAGTGTCGGGTCCGGGCTTCCATATCGAAGTTGGAGATCACAATACATGGAGGGTTATGCTTCGGTTGGGAATTGCGATGGAAGCGGATGCAAAATGAGAATGAAACATGATTTATATTAGCCTCGAGTCCAGGTCTATGACATATCACATATCGCAATCGGGAAAAGGTGCATTCATATGAAAAGTTGCGATCCACAAACATTTGCGATGCAATATTTTAATAAAATACATAGTTTTTTAATAAAACTGAGGTTTTTCGGGATATTTAAATAAATGGAGTTAATATATATGGGAAGGAAACTTTTTAAGGGTTTATTACATTAAATTAATGTTAATATGAAATATGATCGGAAAGGGAAATAACACTAAGTATAATGCTTTTTATGAGTTTTTGCTTTTCATATATGCATTAATACTTAGGGAAAACATCATTGGTGGGTTTTTTTTGGGTAAAAAGGGATTTTAACCATAGGAAAAGGGATTTTTATGGAAAATGAATGAATATGAAGTATGAAGGTAGGAACGGGAAATTAGTGAATATAGGGGTGAATGGGGATGAATGGGAAGTTAATTAGTTAATCTAGTAGGCCTTCATTTGCCTTGTGTAATTGCCTCATGGACTTAGAAACATATGGTAAAACACGATAATGTACCTTTGTCCAATGAACTATCAAGCATTTTGCAACCTTCTTCTATTTACCCTTTGCTTATCCTATCATTTTTTTCTTCACTTAATGGGTGCATTTAAGCTAGCAAACTCTTTTCCTTTCTTCTTATTTTTACAAACGCAAACTATCTAAATCTACCTTTATAACCTCCAAGGGCTCAAATTAAACTGATGAGTACCTTATTATTCTCTATCTAACTACTGATCTGCCAAGATTAAACAGTTTGGCCAAATCTTTATTCACTAACTATAACATCAAATTTAAAGCATGAAGCAGTCAAGATTAAACTGTTTGACTCTCATGGGTTGTGGCATTTAGACAAGCTGCACACAATCATTATTTTGCAGAAAAAGGTAGTGGCATTTAGACTTGCTCACTTTCATAACTTATTTGTTTTCTTTTCTTTTTAACCTAACATTTTCTTTTTGCCTTGATTTTTTAAAGCATCTAACCTAACATTTTCTTTGATATGGACATCATCATCAAGATTTTTTCGAAAACATTTTTTAACTAACATTTTATTCACTATTGTTATGTCCATATCCTAACTTAACATTTTTTCAAATATTCTATATAATGAAAACCAAAAAATGCTACAACATCAAGCTAACCTTGGAACGCATTTAAATGACCAGACTCAAACCATTTTGTTTCATAGAAAGATATTTAACCATAGTTTCCTGTACTTTAATAAATGGATCGAAGAAATGTGCAACCTCTTGAACCATTTTCATTTATTATCAATGCACAATGTGCAACCCCTTGGACTATTTCCATTTACTATCAATGTATTTATACTTTCTTGGATCGGTTCAAGTAACAACTATGTTTACATTTTCAACAACAAACCATGGCCTTAATAATAATTGTGTTTATACAATGAAGGATTGAGTGAATCCATCAATCAATGGAGAGGTTAACCATGAGCTAAAAAATATTAATCTTATTCCATACTACAATTTAAAATGACTAGATCAACAATATTTTGCCATACACATCATTACATGAGACAACTGTGCAATCTTGCTACAATAACAATGCACCCTCAACCATAAACAACAATCAATAATGGCCACATCATCATCAAGAGTTGACGTCAATGCCAATTTGTCATAATGACAACATGATCATGTTGGAAATACTAAGATGGGGGTGAATTAATATTTCTTATCAATTAGTAAATTTTTAACTTTGTAGAGCATTAATTGTTATTAGTGTTAAACACATACATGGAAGACACGGAATATGAATGATAAACATTGAGTTACCTATCTTATTCACAATGATACACATTTATAATACATAGGAGTGACCCTTGGTTTCACATTCCAAGTGGTCCCTTGGACTCCCTTTGGTTGTTCAGCTTCCACAACAACCCTTAGAGGATTAGATGTCCAACATTCCCCCCTTAATCCAAATGGGTATGTATGAGTCCAAGAAGAGAGTTGTAATACAAAATGTGAAAAAATGCATGACATCACTAGGCTGAATGTGTTGTCTGAAATGTTGGTATAAGGGGCATGGTTTAAGGATGACCACCAACACTGGGACACTTAGTGCAGTTCCTGGAACTCTTCCAAGTCTAGCAAGAAGCTGAAATCTTCTGCAAGAGGAATTGTTCCTCATGTTTTGAAGAGGGAAACCTTCAGCCTTGAAAGGGAAGTCCCACATAAAAAGGAATAACCTCAACCTGAAAAGGGAGGTCTCAACCTATGATGGTTTAAGGATGACCAACAATTCTAGAATGCTTAATGCAATTCCTGGAACTCTTCCAAAACTAGAAAGAAGCTAAAGTCTTCTGCTAGAGGAAGTGTCCCCAATTCTTTTGAAGAGATGTCTCAACCCTGCATTGATGGTTTAAGGTTGATCATCAACCAAAGGCATGCTCAAAGGCATCTTTTTCTCTGGCTACAACTCTGAATCTGGTGTGGTAGGTTGTGGCTCAGGCTTGTTTGATGTGGATTTGAAACTTGTGGGTGACCATCACATCCCCCCTGTCAGATATAAGGTGAGATGATGCAGAAAACCCAACTGCAAGATTGTTCAATACTCTAGAACAAGTTCTGACATATGACTGAAATATCTTCTTGGTTGTTGAAGCCCATTGATAAGAAGCGATCCATCCAAGATGAATCTTTGTTCTTGCAGAAGGCTTGTTTCTGAAGCATCTGTTTGAAGAGTGAGTGGTTTTATGACAATGCTCACATGGATGAAGATCAAAACAATGATCTTTCATATGGCCAACTCGGTCACAATGTTGGCATTTAACAATCTGTTGTTGTTGTTGTGGAAGAGGAGAAAAATCTAGAACAACTGAAGGTGAATTTTCGTGAAGAAATCCAACACTTTGAAATTGAATAGGCTTGGAATAGTCTGGAATGTGAAAGAAAACCTCCTTATGATATCCAAGACTTGTTTTGTGCTTGTTGTGGAAAAGCTCTTCCCAAGGTCTAATGATGGGCTTGGGAAGTGCAGGCTGAATGTCTGCATCTGTATGTAACTATGTTGCTTCATTGGGCACTGGATTTGAATCAACTTGCTGCTTATGGGAGTCTGTTTCAATGTTTTAGACTTAAACAGGTTCAAAATGATGACTCCATTGTTGTAATTCTTCTTGTTGCAGTTGAGATTCAAGCGACAAAAACTCTATCTTTTCATGTGCATTTTGCTAACAGGTTTGAATGTTTGAAAGAGAAGCTTTACTATTTTCGACTGTGTTGTCACCAATGGACATGATTAGAGTTTTCAATAACTCTAATAAGCCATGAATTTTTGCCATTATTCAAACAACACAAGTCAAAAAATGACCAAAAGGTACTTACAAAGAACAAATATCTAGTAATGCAATATTCTTCAAAATAAATGTACCCAATGATAAGAGGAATCCACTTAGATCCACTCAAAAGAAGGATAATCCCATTACTATTTGAAGGCTCCTCTAGAATTCAAAGCACTGAAAACAATGTCACCACAAACCTAAGGGCCACTCTTAGCTTCTTTTTTTTGCTTTGCTTCTTGTTTATTGCACGAAAATTTATGCTCAATATTCACAACAAGTACAAGTAAATTGAATAAGCAACGAATTTAAATTTCACATTGATGAAGACAAGCAAATTTGTTAATATCCCAACAACGCACTTTCCCAACTTCTTTCAAACAAATGAAATCCTTGTTGTTTTAGCTTATTTATCAAGCAAACAACTAACGTGGATGCCTCTATAAGGCACAAATAAATCCTCTGCCACAACCTTCAATGTGCCCTCCACCATTGACCAAATCTATGAACAACCTTGAATGCTTCACTATTCACGATTCTTACCAATGTGGTTAAAAGCTAGGGAAATATAAAATCCTCAAGTAACGATATAGTGAATGAATCTCAATGGCCACATTTCTCAACAAAACTTTGAGCAACAATTTTGTTTTTAAATAAATCCTAGCATCCTCAAGAATTCATTAAGGCTATGTCTTGTTTACTCACTGAATCAAAACATACCATTTTGTGTCAAACTGCGAGGCTATCAAAGCAATACGAGTATTTTATCTTGAATTTGGCGAGGAGAGTATTTTGTTCTAGAAAATCAAGCTTGTCAAGCTTTCATACCTGGAAGAGTGGGACGCTTTTCGGTAAAAATGAAGGCCCTACATTTCAAAGAATACTACGGAGAAGAGCGCAATGAAGCTTTTTTTTGGAATGCTCAAAGAAACATGTGGCAAGAATAACTCTCATCAATAATTCTCAAGAAAAGGAATAACTCTGAAATGGATTGTTGAGGATGATTTCCTCCAATCGAATGTAATCAGAGGCACCCAAGCCGTCCAAACAAAATTTTGTGAATTTATTTCTGGAGCAGTTGCATGATTTTGTTTTGACATGGAGCCATGGCATCTAGAACAACTGACTCTTGATGAAACGTCTATCTCATTAATGGTTCAAGACATATATAAATGGTACTAGCTTCAAAGAAAATGTTGCATGACCTTTAACACATGTTGGGATGGAGAGCAGATGAAGATGTGTCTCCCTCTAGCACATTCCTCGTTGTCTGTCAAAATCAAGATTCCTGGCGTTACACAAGAACTCTATGTTAATTGAATTTAATTGTAATGTCAGGACTTAAAACCAAAACCAACACAAAATGTGGAAGAAGGGGCGATTACTATTCTACTCAATCTGGTTTCTTCTGGTATGCCATCTGTGCAAGAAAATGCAATAGAGTGCCTGCATGCAATGACTTCCCAATATGAGAAAATGTGTCAGATGATTGCCAAAGAAGGCGAAATTCAAACCTTGTTACGTCTTTTAGAAGAACCCACTATGCCCAAATCGCAGGAGCTTTTCATCAAAGCAATAAATAGTCTTTCTGCTTCTGTCAACACTAATAAGGCCTTGATTTCTTCTTCAAGGTTTCTAAAGCAGTTGGCTTCTATTATGAAAAATGGGCATTCGACTGTCCAACAACTGGTTTCTTCCTCTATCTGCAATCTTTCATTCAACAATGAAACCAAGAAGGCATTGGGAGAAGCAAGGTGTATTCCCCTTCTGTGTACCAGTGTACCAATCAAAGATTGTTCTAATATTGCAAATTCAAGAAACGTTACTACTGAGTGAATGAAAAACAGGTGGAATACAAGTCTGACAAAGCAAGGAGAGGCAGGATTGGTAGATTCCTTAGATTGGTGTAGTGGGAATGGATGGATCCTCTACCAACTCTCTCAGCATAATCCTAGCAAACATTCCAATGTTTCCAAAAGAAGTAACGTTGGGAATGATAGGAACATTCAAACCACCATTTTTACATCAGCACATGGTGTAACAATCAAGTAACATAAAAGAACATCTTATTCATTTGCAGGGACAGAACTGGGTGGAAGAAGACATGTCAAAGATGACATGCACACAAACCACAAAATTAATAATTCAAGGTTGAGAAAGGGAAAAGAACGCTTCCTATGCACCAAGACATTGCAGCATCGTTAACAGTTCCAAAACATACTCAATGCACCATTGAATGATTAAATTGCTCCATTCATCACACAATATTTAAGGGTCAATGCACAAAACTTAATGCTCCAAGTCTGGAAAATGGACAAAGGACAGATTTATTGTGACAAAGTTGGCAAAGAATTCAACTAGAATTTCACTGACAAGACATTCATGAAATGTAGGACTAACATAGGACTGATGATAGAACTCACCACAGAATTAGTGGCTCAACTTTGGGTAGGGTAGGAGATCGCCTGCTTTGGTACCATGTTAAACACATACATGGAAGACATAGAATATGAATGATAAACATTGAGTTACCTATCTTATTCACAATGATACATATTTATAATACATAGGAGTGACGCTTGGTTTCATATTCCAAGTCATCCCTTGGACTCCCTTTAGCTTTTTGGCTTCCACATCAACCCTTAGAGGATTAGGTGTCCAACAATTAGCATTAGATAAGTATAAACAATTCATCAACACCATTCAATAATGCATACTAATAAGAAATAGACAAAGATTTTTAGGTGGAAACACCTCCAAGACAAAAACCACTAAATGCTTCTTAATATTTGTCTTTCAATAAACTGTGCATCAATATTTTCAACTCCAACTAACAGAGGCCCCAACCACCTGATTTACAAGCTCCAGCCTATCTAACACTTCAACTCCTTATTTACCAACTACAACTGGGAGGACGCTCCAACGCTTTGGTTTATAGGCTCCAACCCGAAGGATGCTCCAACACCTTGTTTACCAACTACAACTGGACGTACGCTCCAACGCCCAATGTAGGCTCCAACCTATCCTAGCACGAACCTGTTGCCCTGAAGTGTTCTCAGGTTTCAACCTGAAGGAGACTCCACTCTCCTTTCTTGCACCACCCTACCACCCTAATCAATTGGCGAACCACATTTCACAATTTTCAGACTAGATCCACATGTGTTCAAGAAGAAAGTACAGTACAATCTCTGTTAATCAAATCTACCTCCGCTCAATTTGCACATCAAACCCTAGCTGCCAATATCAACTATCATAAACAATTTTTCATTGGCTTTAGCTCAACATTTCATAACTAAACTGATCTCAATACATCATTAATCATGAATCATGCAATATGCAACCATAGCCTGTAACTATCAAAGTTATTGCAACTTGTGTAAGTAGCCCTTCTCAACATCATTACCAAAACCTTAATACAAATGTCGCAGTAAAAACCCTAACTCAACACCCTCAGCATGATGTAAGCTTCATTCAACAACTTTCTCTACGAATTACACGTTTAAAACGTTAATGTCATTGAATTACTTTTATCTTTGTACATCTGCAACCATAAAAACCATACAATATGGATTCTAGAAAATATGTGTCAAGAACTTTTCAAGCCTTTTGATGCATGCTACTGATAACCTTGATCTTCCAGTTTGGTTCAAAAGTGAACCCGTTCCAAACACTTAAAATCAAATTTCAAATGAATCATTATACAAATTTCCCTTTTTAAGATGCACTATACAAAATGCCCAAATTAGACGACATAATGAAGTTCTCTAATTAATTAATGATGGAACAAAATGATAATTATAAAATATGATTTAACTTCATAATTGACCCACACATATATTATCAAACTATTGTGCTATGCGGTACTCTCTCAAATGCGATTCACAATGGAGAGCCAGCAAACCACTCCATCACTTATATAGAAATCCACTCTTCATTTCACATGAATGCATCATTGTTTAGTGTCAACGGGAGCCACCTTGAGTTGTGTTGGAAACTCGTAGGTGTGCATTCAAATTTAATTTGTTTGGCACCCAACTTCATTACAACCATGATTTCCCAATGTACACCATCTCCATGTGGATTTCAACAAATAAATCAAACCTATTATTTTTCCATAGGTAAATTTGATTCCTTGTCGAACGCTAACAATTAAACGCACAAATAAATAATTTGCATTAAGCTTCACCCTTCAAGAACGCGAGCCACTGTGATTCCTTAAAAACTAATATGTGCCATAGAGATGCTTTTATAAGATTCAGACCTCATCTATGCACATGTTATTTTTTTGAATAGATGTATGAAAGTGACCCTTCAATATGTGTGATTCACCTACAAAAGAAAGGAAATGCCCAACGAAAACCCCTTTTCAAGATCAACAACAGACAAAACATTTAGCCACTATAACTCAGTCCTTCGACTTCCTTAGGTAGGCAAAAATTATCAAAGGCCGCAAATGTATCATTCTTATATCAATGTACTATTCATGTCTTGTAGAACTAATTAATCTCCTTTTTATAGAGTTGTAGAAGCTCCTAACAAGAGAGCCAACATTGAGATTTGAACTTTCAATTAAATTAAATTTGGAGTCAGTTTGATCTTTTATAAGGGAAAGATAGATTTTGAAGTTTCAAAATTTTGGGCCAAAACCCGTTCTTCCATTTAGGCCGATTTAGATTTCTTCCATAATTAATAAAACCACATTAAATATTAATCAAAATCTTTCATGGAAAACCCCTTGTGGCTTCAATATTGGAGTAATATGCTAGCCAGTGAGAAGTTGCCATGTCATCTGCTTTTGGGGTTTTTAACCACAAGATGGGGGCATTGACCTTCCAAGAGACATATCTTGCAAATCATAAGGAACCATGAAGCATAACATATATCATTGGAATCAACATGAGGAGGAACATTAACTAGTGTCTTGTGAGCAGATACATTGATCTTCAACCTTACATTCTTCAATAAGTGCGGGGATTCTAGGGTTTCCAGGGCTTTTTGACTATTAGAGCTTATTGTTGATGTTTTATATGTATAATTTGCTTAATGATACATGTGACATAAGTTAACCTGATCAAACAATCATTGGAAAGTAATTATTAAATTAGAAGATCAATTTTTCTTACAAAAAATCAACAAAATATTAGTTTCAACCCTAGGAAACCTTTGAAAAAGAGATGACCCAAAACCCTAGTTTCATAGTCACAATGAAGCCTTAAGTGATGTCATTGGCCAAAAATATTCTTATCAGCTACTAAAGTGAGCCCTTGAAATAGGGTTTCAACCCTTGGAAATCATTAAAAGGGATTATCTGAAAACCCTAGTATTTCAACCCCTAGGTGATGCTTTTGGCCAAAATTCATTGGAGCACCTATTGAATTGAGTAAATGAAAAAATATGAAACCATGATTCTATGGTCACAAAAAAATAGTGATGCCACCAACCAAAATAATGTTTGATCAACTTTTGAAAATCTGTAGTAAAAGGTGATTTGAAACCCTGATTCCATAGTCACAAAATCAAATTTTGATGTGAAAAGATGCTCTGAAACCTTGGTTCCACAGTGACAAAATCAATGATGCCACTAGAAAAATAGCCTCAGATCAATTGTAGAATTAAGGGAGGTTCACATTTGCTTTGATACCATGTAGAGATTCATAAGAGAGAGAGGATTGAATGGAACCAACCAGAAAAACCCAGTTGTTCAATAAAGAGAATGAAAAACAACATTAGGACACTAAGAGAGGCACAAACCTAAAGAGAAAAATTAATCAAAGTGTTGTGCGCTAAAGATAAATAATCCAATCACAAGAGCATGCCAAATTATGGTAACTATAGGTCAAACCACTTTTATAAATAATGAATGAATGATAAGAAGATACATGAAATTACAAGTGGGAGTTTTGTATACACACAACTCGAGTAGGGCATTTTCCCCAAGAAGGGTTATGGGTTGACATTGACTATGTCTGTGCTTGTTGAACATGAAGCTAATGCCATTCTTAAGATATAAATTGAGCAATATATTGTGGCAATTATTTTCCATGGGTTTGTATCACTATATGCATGTATGGTATATATGTGTGTATGAGTATAGTCTTATTATGTACACTAACACGATTTGAACAAAATCTGTTGCTTTAGGATGCTGTTAGAAAACATATATCAAACAAGTATATTACAAGGAACGATGATTTGACTTATAACAACATGGAATTGGATAATTGATTTATGGAAGTGAAGTGAATCTACAAATGAGATTTGAAAGGTGGATAAGAGGAAGAGTGTTATTTTCTTTTAAAGCGGGTGCAAGCCTCAAAATCTAGTAGGTCTTGTGAGATGCCTCAAGACAAAAGCCATATTAAAATACAACAATGAGGTGGATGCGACTATCACCTTAACACTCCACCTCCTTCTCTTTAATGAAATTTTACCACATGGGAGGCTTCCCAATATAGGTCACCTAAATGGTATTCTAGGTTAAAGGAACAAGGTGACACTTTAAGAATCAATAGGCTTAATCAAGGTACTCAGGCTAGGAACATGACTTAATTCTATGTCAAGGAATAATGTACCTATGAAGATGCCTATAAGGAGAAACTTGTAGCCTAGGGTTAACATTGGCACAACTATGCATACAATAAGGAAAATGTTTGCTTGAAAGGTATGATCATCAATAAGGGCAAGAAACCTTAAAATAACCCCAAGTAGAAGCCTTAATGTAGAATTAGGGGTTTCCAAGTCTTAGAATTGCCTAGGGTTGATGATGTCAACCCTAGGGAAGCACATTCAACCATGCAAATTGCTAGATTTTGATGTTTTAAGGCTCAACAAGGTGAAATGATTTCAAATTAGTTGAATGTCCAAGCCTTAGTTGAATTCAACTTCAAACCCTAACCCTAGCGGCTTGCCTTGAAGGGCCGAAATTATAGGAGAAAGAAAAATAAAATTTTATGAGTTTTGACCACCAAGATGGATGCCAGTGCATTATATCTACTTGGGTGATGGATTCTTAGGTATTTTGACCATGGAAATATCAAACCCTTGAAGGGATTAAGGGGGAAAACTCTAGGTTTTCACTTGTTAACCCTAACTATCACTTTATGAGGGGATGATTTTTTATTAAAGAAAAGCTCTCTAAGAGGTTCTCTAAGGAAGTTCAAGGACACAAAACTAAAGCATGCAACATTTACCAAACATTTCATATAAATATAAACATTTAGACATGGAACATAGAAACCCTAGCAATATTCATTACTTTAATGACCATGAATGATATTAAACAAAAAGTACTAATAAGATATCTAAGACCAAGTCTTCTTTATCCTAAAATGATGTCTCCACAACAAGCACTAGTCTCCAATAGCCTAAAATCCACAAAAGATCACATCTCCACAAAGTAGCGAAGTACAAATAGCTAGACCGAGTTCTCTAAGAGACACTGAGTTTTCCACAAGTGATGATGAACAAAATGAGAGAGGTGATATTCTATTTGTGTGAGGTTTACCTCTTCTAATTTATAACTAAAATCCCCTACACAAGTTTTATTTTTGAGAGGACAAAAAGAAAAATTAGGTTACAGACCAATGCACTAGCTTTAAAACAAAGTATGCCAAGACAAAGTCCACATGTGTGGAATGTAGACCTAAAAATATGATGATGTCATGCCCTTTTAGGGCTCCAAATGCCCCATGAAGTCAAAATCAAGGCTGAAAATTTCTTCAATCATCATGATCATTCCCATTTGAGGAAAATCCCCAAATCATGCATCAAGACAATGATTAGGGTCCAAAATCCATATGTGGGTGCCAAATTGCATCTCCATGGGTGTCAAGTGAGCAACATGGTGCCTCCTCCCTCTAGCATTAGGGATCCATTAGGTGCAACAAGCCCTCCTCAATCATCCTAAGGATGATCATTCTCATATGAGCCCTTGATCACGACGTGCCCATCAACTAGTGTCAAGGCCAACCTAGGGGTAAGCTGGGTCAACTAGTACATCATCAAGAATCCTCCATGCTAGGCAAGAGAAACCAAATGTTTTGGCCCTTGGGGGTGCTCAACGATGTATATCCACTGCTCAAGTCATTAGATGGGAAACGGTTGTGTCAAAAGTGGGAAATGTGGCATCTATAAAGTTATCATGCTCTTTGGAATGTAATGTATGGCTTGGGCATCATGTAGATTAGGGTGCCCTCAAGGCTTGTGTTTCTCTATACCACTTGGAAAAACCAACTCAAAACTCAATTGAAAGAAACCATTTATTAGAAGCTAAGATCACAAGTGCATCTAAGTGGACCATACTTAAATGCCAAGGGCATATTCATACTTCAATCTGAGATCACATTTAAATATCTAACTAGACCAAGCCTTGCAAAGGTGTTCCCCACCTTTGTAGGGGTGCCTAAGTAGTCAACTCTACTAGGTGCTTCCAACACCCAAGGGGATCAATCAATAGGTTTCATGGCCAAGTGGCATGGTCAAGGGACTAAATATTGGGAATCCACATCATGAGTGTATAGATGTAATGGAGGGAGAAATCATGGATGCTTGAGTTACTCTGCGTGAATTTCTTTTTTCAGTCCTCTGGTGCATCTTTTACTTATTTTTGCTAGTGCTTTATATTTTGGTGGATAACTCAAGGATCAAAGCTTGTTCTTTATGTTATAACATTTAATTTACCCATTACAATGAAGCGGTTTATCACTAATTAGGGTTGGGACATGCAAGGGTTCCTTTTTATGGGATGGAGCATCAAATGCTCAGGAACTGGCTGATGGCTAAAGAGGAGGGTAGAGCTCATGCTAGGATTTTGCCCACATGGTAACTTATGCCCTGGCCATCTTTTGCATTTTGAATTTTTTCTTTTATTGTGGCCATATTATTTGTTTACATTATTTTTGTTGCTTCAACCTCCAGGGCAATGTTTTCCAACCCTACTGAAGAATGTGGATAAGAGAGTGCCAAGTCCTAATGAACCAATGACAATTGAACCTCGAAGAATGGATATGGTATCAACGGTATGAGGCAGGGGATGAATGAGGGGCAAGGTCTCGATAAACATGTTTTTTATGAAAATCATGTTCGAAAGAGGAAACCAAAGTTAAGTCATCATGTATATCACCTATAAAATCTGAATATTACTGAGAGGTGATATTGGGAGGAAGTGAAGATGGCTCAAACAACTTAATAATCATATCCTCTTGATCATTATATGGAACACAAAACAAGACAAAATTATTTTTAACATCATCAATAATATCCTAGATTGGATCCTTGTCAAAATGATGGCTTGCTAATATACCACTTCCCCTCTTCCATATGCAAAAAGTCACCAATGTTAATTTCTAAGGAATTTATGGTATCATCAAGGCTTCACAAGATGTATCAACATACTCAATATCCATGAAACATATGGGGTCTGCCTTGTTTTCATGTAACAATATATAATTCTGAATGAGACTTTCCTCATTAACATCAAAGTGCTCTCTTGGAACATCTTTAAGATCATTTTCAATATTTTCATCTTAATGATCCAAAAGGGATCCTCCCTAGTGCTCAAGGTATTCTCTCACAACCCCGATACCCATCATCAACAAGGTGATCAAGATTTTCTTGATAATCAGGGGTGATGTTTTGTTTTGGATGACAATGATCGTCTTCATCAGCGTTCACATCTTTAGAGAGATGAAGAAGGCACTTCTTTTGGATGGCTATAGCAAAATCTTGAAGGACATTTTCACAACTTTTAAAACCTTGGCCCATATACTTAAGAAACCTTTAAATAAATACCTTAATAGAGGAAATGCTTCTAGGTCCATAGGAATATTTAACCTATTCACGTTGATCAATCCCAAAAGAGTTAACGAATAACCTCATGCGAGCATCTTCATGAACCATATTGACCTTTAAGGCATATTTGATGAATTTTTTTATGTGACCAATTGTTGAATAAGGTTGACCATCAAATTTTGGAACATTTATCGTATAATTTGTATCTCAACGATTTAGATATCGAGGAATAGCCTTGACAAGCAAAGCAAGGCACATCTCATGCAAATTCCAAGGAGCTACTGCCTTGATTCTTGCATAACAACCAAAATGCCTTAAGGGATGCTTGCTTCACCCTACAAACATTGAAACTTTGAAGCTCAATGAAGAACTAGGGCTTCGTTCTTCCAATGGAATCGGCAGAAGAAAATCTATGTTGTCAGAATATTCTCTTCAAAGGAAAGTGAAGCTCAATCTTCAGATAATGAGGAGGTTGACTCAAATCCTCCTTGACAACGACACTAGAAATGTTGCCTCAAAATCTAACAGGTTTCTTGTGATATGCCTTGTAAGACAAAAAACTAGGCTAAGACACAACAATGAGGTGGATGCCACTGTCACCTCAACTCTCTACCTCTTTCTCTTTAGTGGAATTTCACCACACGGGAGGCTTCCCAATATATGTCACCTAAATGGTATTCTAGGCCAAAGGGTCAAAGGTGACACTTCAATAGGCTTAATCAAGGTACTTAGGATAAGACATTGCTCAATTCTTTGTGATAATGAATAACCTACTTTTAAAGAGGCCTATAAAGAGAAACTTGTAGCCTAGTTTTTTCAATGTATGACACAATTAAGAAAACTAGAAGAAGGAAAAGGTTTTCTTGAAAGATATGATCAACAATAAGGGAAATGTAAGCTTCAAATGCCCCTACGTTGAAGCCTTAATGCAAAATTAGGATTTTCAAGCCCTAGAATTGCTAAGGGTAGATGATGTCAACAATAGAGAAGCACTTTCAATCATGCAAATTGCTATATTTTGATGTTTTAAGGCTCAACAAGGTGTAATAATGTCAAACTAGCTCAACGTCCAAGCCCTAGTTGAATTCGGCTTGAAACCCTGACCCTAGAAGATTCTCTTGAAGGGGCAAAATTTTAGGGGAGGTTTTTTTTTTTTGAGAGTTTTAATCACCAAAATGGATGCCAATTCCTTCTAACTACTTGTGTGATGGAACCTTAGGGTTTTTGACCATGGAAATATCAAATCCTTGAAGGGAGTGGGGGGGTGGGCACTAGGTTTTCACTTACTAATCCTAACTATCACTTTATGAGGGGATAAATTTTACTGAAGATAAGCTCTCTAAGATGTTTTCTAAGTTCAAGAATACAAAATTAAAGCATGTAAAGTTTACCAAGAATTTCATATAAAAAGAAGCATTTATACATGGAATGTAGAAACCTTAGAAATATTCATTATATGCAAAAATCATGAAAGGTATTCAAGAAAAAGTACTCACAAAATATCCAAGAATAGACCTTTATCCCAAAATTACGTCTCCACAACAACACTGGTCCCCAATAGCCAAAAATCCACAAAATATCACAACTTCACAAAGTAGTGAAATATGAATAGCTAGGCCTGTTTCTCTAAGAGAGGTCGAGTTTTCCACAAGTGATGTTGAATAAAATGAGAAAGGTGATCCTCTATTTATATGAGGTCCACCTCTTCTAATTTCTAACTAAAAGCCCCTACGTTTGATTTTTGTGTAGACCAAAAGAAAAATTGGGTAACAAGCCAATGCACTAGCTTTACAACATGAATATGCCAAGACAAACCCACATGTGTGATTTGTAGACGTAAAAAAGTGATGATGTCATACCATTTTAAAGCTCCAAATGCTCTATCAAGGCAAATGCATGACTCAAAATGTCTTCAAGCATCATGATCATCCTCCATTTAAGGAAAATATCGAAATCATGGATCAAGGCAACTCCTAGGGTCCAAATACAACTATAGGTGTCACATATCATCTCCATGGGTGTCAAATGAGCAATGTGGTTCATCCTCTCTCCATTGTTGGTGATCCATTAGGTGCAACAGGCCCTCCTCAATCATCCCAAAAATGATCATCCTCATATGGGCCTTGGATCATGGCATGCCCATCAAGTGGTGTTAAGGCCAACTTTGGGGTATGCTGGGTCCATTGGTATCATCAAGAATCTTTTATGTTAGGCAAGAGAAACCTAGTGTTCTAGCTCTTAGGGGTGCTCTAGAATGTATATCAACTGCTCAATTCATCTAAAAGCCAAATGCTCTTCCAAAAGGGGGTAATGCTACATTTGCAAAGTCATCATGCTCTCTGGAAAGTGATGTATGGCTTCATCATGTGGAGTACAGTGACCTCAAAGGCCTCTACTGCTCTGGACCACCTAGAAAAACTAACTCAAACACAATCAAAAGCAACCATTCATTAGAAACTAAGATCATAAATGCATCTAAGTGGACTATGCTTAAGTGTTAAGGGCATGTTCATACTTCAAATTGTGATCACCTTCAAATATCTAACTAGAGCAAGTATCGTAATGGTGTTCCCCACTTTTGTAGGGGTGGCTAAGTAGTCAAGCCTATTAGGTGCTTCCAGTGCTCAAGGGGAGGCAACATTTTGAGGGTTAATCCTTCAATCAATAGGCGTTGGTGTAAGTAAGTGGCAATGGAGGGGATAAATTTCATGGTCAAGTGGGATTAGCGAATTGGAATCCACATCCCAAGTGTATAGATGTAACAGAGGTAACAATTTTGGATGCATGAGTTACCTGCACGACCCTCTTTTTGGTGAGCACGACCCTCTTTTTTCGCCAAAAAGAAATAAAACCTCTAGTGGAAATTGTATTTCTTTTTTATAATGCTTTGTATTTTGCTGCATAATGTAAGGATCAAAGCACACTCATTATGATATAGCATTTAATTCCCCCTTAAGATGAAGCAATTTATTGCTCATTAGGGTTGGGACATACAAGCATTCCTTTTGATGAGATGGAGCATCAAGTGCTCAAGAACTGGGTGATTGCTAATAAGAAGAGTAGAGCTCATGTTAGGGTTTTTCTCACATGGTATCTTATGTCTCGACCATCTTTTGCATTTCAATCTTCTTTTTCTTTCATTGTGGCCACACTATTCTTTTACATTCCTTTCGTTGCATTAACTTCTAGGGAAATGTTTCCTAGCCCTGCTCAAGGATGTCGATAAGAGAGTGTCAAATCCCATTGAACTAGTGACATTTGAACATGAAGAATGGAAATGATATCAAGGGCTAATAATGTAACTTGGAAATTGTTAAGTATGGTAAAAGGGAGAATGAACACACTATTTCAATCCAGGTCTTCCACATAGTTCCCCTCCTATAACCTTAAGGACTTAGCGGAGGTCCCATTGGACTAGGGCTAAAGATTAACCCCTCTAGTAAGATGAGAGAAGAAACTTACACTCAAGATCAATCAATCATCTAGATTTCCCTTTTATCCATACTAAATGCCCAAAACATTAAGTAAATGCACCCGATTCTATAATGATCAAAGTACCTGTTGAGTGGTATTCTAGCTTTAACCCCTTTGGTAAGGTGAGAGGATAAACTTACAGTCAAGATCAATCAATCATCTATATTATCCATTTATTCATACTAAATGCCCAAAACATTAAGTAAATGCACCTGATTGCATAATGATCAAAGTAGTTTTTGAGTGGTAACTCACCTTCATTCAAGAGAAATTCTAGATGGTGAGAAGTGTAATGATTGTGGTAGATTGTGGAGCTATCATATCATCATCATCAAGTAATGTGTAGCATTGTTGGCTAGATGGTTGTCCAAAATAGGATAAAAAGTTTTCTCCTTTGAGGTTACCCATTTTTGTGGGTAACATGGCCTAGAATAATATATTACTTGATTATGGAAAGTTGTTTGCACAACATCAATTATTACTTAATTTGGTATGGTATAATAACTCTTAAAACTAAAAAAAGTTCTTAAAAGATTTAGCGTTGGTAAAAGTATTTGTGAAAATGAATAGAATAAACCCCCAAGAACAACAATCCATCTAAGGTAGAACTCCACTGTTAGGGTATTGCTACTAGAACACATCCTCTTTGTTTGAAAATGTATGACATTTGAGAATGATCTTGAAGTTAAATGAATTCTCTCTGAACAATTGTATTGAAGTTTTCCAAGAAAATTGTTTTATCCTGTGATTGTGTTCCAAATTGTAATTAGGCTAGATATCGATTTGGTTGAATATTCACCTAATCATCTGAATCTTCGTACAAAGGCCAAAGCTTTTCTTTTATTATTTATCTGATTGAAGACTGACCTACACATGGGGCAACAATCTCAACTCTGCCTTAGCTTCAAATGTAAATTGTATATGCGACATGCAAATTGTAAATTGTATTTTTTTTGCTTGGTTATCTAAAAATATTAATTAATATATGAAATTGTTGAACTATTTTTAGATAAAAACATTTCAATCATAATAACTAAATTAGTTCTTAACATTGCAATACATAATCATGAGACATAAATTAACTATTTCATCTATATAATATATATATATATTATATCGTATATTATTATAATATTTGTTGTAAGTTAAAAAATAGTCATTGCACTATCTTGGTATTTCAAGTGTATGTTAAGATGGTTAGTGTCCTCTTAGGTTGTGAAAGGCTTCAGATTTTGGACCTATTTTGGGTTTATGATCAATGTGAGGATTTGTGACATACTTGATTTGCTTGTAAGAAGATGGGGCAGAGTAAACAAAAGAAATGAGGAGGATAGAAAATGTCGTGCATGTTATAGAACAATCCTGCACCAAGTCCATCATTGTGCTTAGTGATTCACATTGTAAATAACAAAAATGCATTTTTTAAAACTATACTATCCTCGAGATATGGCAGTACATTCTAGCACGATATTGGCCACTACATTTCATTGTAGAACACAAATTTTGCATGCTTCTGTAACATAATGAATAGAGAGGCTTGTGGCAATTATTTGATTGATGGGCGAAGCCCCTATTGTTACTATGGAAGGTGTGGATATTATTCTTAGGTTTCGTTCAAGCGATTTTGCAAGGCGACCTAAGCAACATAAGAAAGGCAAGAAAATACAAATATCTAAATGAGAAGCAAAACCAAGCCTAGAAACGTGCCAAGTGGCACCATATTGTGATGCAAGTGTTGTGGTAATGGCTCATCAGTGGTGTTGTTTGATTTGACCCCGTACTCTGGTGCCAAATGGTTTGATTATCTAGTTCCAAGTGTCATGATATCTTGCTTGGAAATGGGGATCAGATTTGAGGCCAAGTGGTGTCGTATCTGATGCCAAGTGGTCCTCTGTTTTGGATGCCAAGTGTTGTAGTATAGCTGGTGCCAATTTGTGTCAGTGTCTAATCCCAAATGCTGGCAATACCAAATGCAAAGTGGTTTTATCATTGGTGCCAAGTGTTTCCTAGTTGTTGCCAAGTGGTGCCATGCTGTGCTACCAAGTGGCGCAATGATATGCCACCAAGTGGCTCCATGATATGGTGGTGCCATGCTATGCTGCCACATTTGAGTATTTATTAGTTTTTTATTATGATGGTAACTTTTTCTTAATCATTTATTTATACATGTATCTCATTATAATTTCTATGTATAATTGTGGAACACTGATACGCATAGTAATCCACAATTGGCATGCAAACAATCTACCTGTTTTATGACGGAGATCTACAGGATTCATTGTCTGGCCAAACCATATTATGACATAAAATACGTGGGGGTACATGTTTTTTTTGTAAAAAACTGTAAAGGTGAGGGATATATGTAAACTACTTTTTTCAATGAAAGCAGTTTGCCTTTTTCTGTGGAAAAAAATGTTTTTGCGTGTCTCTGTTTATGCAATTCCGGCTTCTTCACCTCAAAAATCTCAAAGTTGTTGTTCATGCACTAAGTACAACAACCAAAGCTGAGAATACGCCATGGATTTCTGTTTGCGAGTATTTTTCTGTTAGAAATGGTAATGACATTGTATTTTTATTATGTAGTCTCATATCGTCCAAGTGGGATCCAATTGCGTATATTTTTCTGTTAGCAAACTATTCTAATTGAAAATAGACTACTAACATGGGAATGTTCTAATTAAAAATACGAGATGTTCTCACTTAAAAATTTATAAGATTTCTTAAAGCAGTGATTAGCATGGATAATATTTATATATATATATATATATATATTTATATTTATTATATTATATATTCTAATTGAAAATAGACTACTAATATGGTACTATTCTAATTAAAGGTACGAGATTTCTCACTTTAAAATTATTAGATTTCTTCAAGCAAGTGATTAGCTGTTATATATATATTATATTATATATTTTATATATATATATATATATATATAATTATATATATATCTATATATATATATATATATATATATTTATATAGTATATATATTTATTATAACGATTTGTATTAATTTTTTATACAATGTTATCAAATTTTACAATCATGATGTGATAAATTATATTTTAAAATTTTTATTATGTTATTATGATAATATAGCTTACCATATCATAAAGATTATTTTTACACATAACGATATATATTCATAACGTTGTTTATTTATAACATGTTATATTTTTTATATTTAAAATGAATTATATTAATAATTTTGTAATATAAGTTAAAAATAATAAAATATACAATATTTTTTTTTAACTTTAAGATAAGAAAAAAATAGCAAAGAAATAATATGACCCATATCATAAATAATAATTGTCTCATGGTATCCTAACACCTTGTGAACAAATGAACTTATGAAACATGTTGTATGCTCATTTTCCTTGTACATGGAATTAAACAATATAAATGAATAAAATTATCCTATATACTAATTTCATGAAAAATGGTATCATGACTTGTAAAATATATGGTCAATGTGCATGCTTATGAAACATATTGTGAGTTGTCTTATCATGGTACCCTAAGACTCCTTCTGAACAAATGAGACTATGAATATGATGTTTGCATATTTTCCTTGTACATTGGATTAAACAATATAAATGAATAACATGGTCTTATCAACTAATTCCATGAAAAATGATATCATAACTTATAAAATATAGTCAATTGGAAAACTTATAAAATGTATTGTGAGCATTGTCTCACATAGGGGAGGTGTTTTGGAAATTCTGGCAAAATTTTGAGATAATATGGAAAAAAAAATTGTAAATTCAAGTTAAAGTTGTCAAACTTCAAGATTTTGGTGCCCAGAGGTTTTTTAAACGGTGTTGTCATTCTTAGGAAATATCAACTTTCTTTGTAGGTTCATTGCAAACTCTGTAAAACTCCTAAAGTTCATTACAGGCATGCTTAGGAAGAATAACAAGGTAAGATAGACACTGGAGGCCCGTGCATCCTTCGAGAATATCAAGAAGTCCATCATGGAAGGTTTGGTCCTGGAAATTCCAGACTTTTCCAAAGAGTTCCAAATTTTCTCTATTTTCTCTGAGAACACCATAATTGTAGTTCTTTTGCAAAAGAACAAAGAAGAGCATGAGCAGCCTATAGCATTTTTTAGTTGCACATTAAGAGATGCAGAACTGAAATATATCATTCTAGTAAAATAGGCATATTCTATTGTGAGAGATTTCAAGGCATTTAGGGAATGTGTATTCCACTCTAAAATGATAGCATACATGCCATTAACAATAGTGACAGAAATTCTCACACAACCCAATAGAAATGATAGACAAGGAAAATGGATAGAAAAGCTCTAGGAATATGATATGGAAATCAAGGTTACAAAACCTGTAAAGGGTCAACAATTGGATAAGCTACTTACTGATTCAAACCATGTTGGACTTGAAATGTGCACTAATGAAGATATTTGCAACATATGCAGAGAGAAGAATCCAGAAGAACCTCCTTCTTTGAACGAAGAGAATCCACAAGATTATCTTCATCCTAGAAGAGAAAATCCATAAGAACCTCTCATTCCAATAAGAAGGAATCCAAAAGAACCCTTCCTATAAGACCTTTTGAAATTTTAGAGTTCCATGTGGTATTAGGACATCATATTTTTCTTGCAAAATTTGTAGTACCCTCCTTACCTACCCCAGGCCAAATGCAGATCCCTAAAGCTGACAGCAATTAAGTATTCCATTGTAGGCGTGGGCTTGTACTGGAAAGAACATGTCGACATCCTACTAACTTGTGTCATTAAAGAACAAATGCATGAGATTATTTCATAACTTTATTGTGGAGTATGCAACGGACAACAATCATGGAAGGTCATGACATACAAGATTTTGAGAGTCATATATTATTAGCGTTCCCTTTTTAAAGACAATATTGTTGTTTTCAGGGCTTGTCTAGAATGCCAAATGTTCGTGGGAAAATAGAAAATTAAATCTCTACAATTGAAGCCTATAAAAGTTCAAGCTCCATTCCAGCAGTGGGGATTAGACTTCATTGGAGAAATACATCGCAATTCAAGTGGTGAACACAAGTATATTCTAATGGCCACTAATTATTTCACTAAATAGATGGAAGTTATTCTGACTTGCAGGGTTGATGAGAAGGTTATTATCACTTTTCTAGCTACCGACTGCACTTGCATATGGAACACGGGACATGTCCTCTTCCTCTTCTTGTGTATTGGGACACTGTTCAGCAGATAACCTCACACCTACAGGAATAGGAACCTTCACCGGTTTACTATCCTGCATATTAAACCTCTGCAATATTGTCTCGACATAGTTCCTCTAGTTTAACCAGAGCTTCCTCTTTGCCCAATCTCTTTTAATTTCCATGCCCAAAATATAGTTTGCAGCACCGAGATCTTTCATGTCGAATTTGGAGGACAATTGGGTCTTCAAATCCTGGATAATTTCTTTGTCATTTTCAACCAACAACATATCATCCACATACAAGACCAGATAAATAACACGGTCACCAATTAATTTAAAATACACACAATGATCTACTTTGCTTCTGGTGAAGCTAAGTCCCCGTATAAATGTATCAAATTTCTGATACCACATCCTTGGTGACTGTTTTAACCCATACAGAGACTTCTTTAACTTGCATACTAGTTCTTTCATACCCTTCACCGCAAAGCCTTCAGGTTGCTTCATGTAGATTTCCTCTTCTAGATCCCCATGAAGAAATGATGTCTTCACATCCATCTATTCTACCTCAAAATCAAAAGCAACAACAATAGATAAGGGTAATCTAGTAGAAGTTATCTTGGCAATAGGAGAAAAAATATCACCAAAATCAATTCCCAACACCTGGGAATAACCTTTTGCTACCAACCGAACTTTCCATTTCTCCACCTTTCCTTTTGCATTTGTCTTCTTCTTGAACATCCATTTGATACCAATGGTTTTCCTTCCAGCTGGAAGCTCCACCAGATCGCAAGCCTTATTTTTGTGCAAAGAGGTTATTTCATCCACCATGGCCTCTTTCTAGAGTTTTCCATCCTCTGAATCTATTGCTTCCTTGATAGTTCTGGGATCATCATCAGTAATAGATAAAATAAAACTTGAACAAAACGCAGATGGACTATATCTTTCTGGCTACCTTCTTTCTCAAACTGATCTTCTCACACCCGGAGTTTGTGACTCTTCATCTTCTGATTCCTCCTCTGCTGTAGATTCTGATTCTTCCTCTTTTAGCTCAAACTCTATCTTCTCAAGCTCCTTTGCTTGGATTTCATGTTTAGTAACATCTTTCAGCTCTATGAACATCTCGGCTGTACACATTTTTCCTTGTTACTAGGTTCCAAAGCTTATAAACCTTTAAACCATCCTTATACCTAATAAAGATGCACTTTTCAGATTTACTATCCAACTTGGCTCGCTTATCCTTTGGAACATGTACATATGCATCATATCCAAATACCCTTAGATGTGAAAGATAGGGTTTCTTACCAGTCCATACCTCTTGTGCATTCTTATCCCCCAACGCTGATGAAGGTGATCTATTGACTAGGTAACATGCTGTCTCCACTGCCTCTGCCCAAAATTCTTGTCCTAACCTGACACCACTAAGCATGCTTCTTTCCCTTTCCATCAATGTCTTGTTCATTCTTTCTACAACTCCATTTTGTTGACGTGTATATGGAGTAGTCTTCTTCCATGCTATACCACACTTCTTACAAAATTCTTCAAATTCCTTACCGCAAAACTCTCCACCATTATCTTTCCTCAACACCTTTATCTTCTTCGCTGTCTGATTTCCACCAGAGCCTCAATTTCTTTAAACTTGTCAAAGACTTTAGATTTATTCTTAAGGAAATATATCCATGTATTCCTTGAGAAGTCATCTATAAATGATACATAGTACACAAAGTTATACAGTGATGGAACCTTCACAAGTCCAAACACATCACTATG
Organism: Pinus taeda; assembly: GCA_000404065.3. NCBI lineage: Eukaryota > Viridiplantae > Streptophyta > Pinopsida > Pinales > Pinaceae > Pinus > Pinus taeda. The sequence goes on along the minus strand of APFE030406679.1, from coordinate 11,752 downwards.
CACAAGCTCTAATATTTATTTTGCCCTCTTACCACCAGAGGGGAAACTCACCTAATTCTGCTTCCCATATACACAATTTTCATAGAAATCAAACTCCAAAGAGATATTAGTCATACCTTCTACCACACATTTACCATGAAGTATTCAAAGGCCGTTCTCTCCAATATGTCCAAGCCTTTGATGCCACAGCATGGTCTTCTCTCCACAGACCACTAGATTTTCTACTCCACTTTTAGGAACCACATAACTATTTCACCCATCAACAACAGTGCTATGTTGCAGCTTGTACAGTTCCAATCCAAACTCCCCACATCAATACCAGTGATCCTCGAACCATCTTACAGGTACCCTTCTCAAACACTGTTTTTACACCTGCATCATCCATCTTACTTTGAAGAATCAGATTTCTAGCCAATGCAGGAATATGTAGAACACCTAGAAGTGTTCTAACCCTTTCACCTTTTAACTTCAACTTTAATTTTCCACGACCAATGATTTTAGCCTTCCTATCATCCCCTAAGAAGACATCACCACCATCGTATTTTTGATACTTACAGAACCACTCTCTATAGGGAGTGAAGTGAAGGGATGCACCTGAGTCAATCAACCATGCCTCATGATCTACATGTGTACTTGAAGAATCCAAGTACACATCCCTACCTTCATCTGAGGTTGTTTTTTCCTCTGCAGAAGGAGCATCATCAGATCCCTTTCCTTTGTCAGGAGCTTTATATTTACAGTCCCGTTTATAGTACCCTTCCTTTCCGCATTTCTAGCACACCACCTTTACAGGTTTTCCTGTAGATTTAGATTTCCCACTCAATGACTTTTTTTTTGTTTCTGTTCTAGGACCATCCTCATATAGACAAGACATCACCATTCTCGCTCTCAATATTTTTGCATCTCATCTCCTCTGTCAGCAAGGATGAGACTATTTCATAAAACTACAAGGCAGTTGCAAATCTACCTATTGCAATAACCAAACTATCCTATGAATCTAGTAGAGAACATAACAAATGGCTGCACTTATCTTCATCTGAAATTTTAATATCAATAGATGCTAACTAACTTACCACAGTATGAAATGCGTTTAGATGCTCTGTCATTGGGTCTCCATCTTTCATCCCTAGGTTATATAGCTTTTTCCGTGGGAACAATTTTTTTAACAGAGACTTAAATTGGTACAAAGTCCCTAACTTGTCCCACAAAGCTTTCACCGTAGCTTCCCATGATACATTCAACACTACTAAATTTGAGACACACAATTATATTGTGCTATTTGCCTTCTGATCCAACTTCTTCCATTCTTCATTGGACACTCCCGTTGGTTTAGTACCTGAATCTACCACGATCCACTGATCTTTATCCACCAACAGATCCTCTATCTTGAGTTTCCACAACTCAAAACTCTGACCACTAAATTTCTCGATCTCTATCTTTCCACTGCTCACCATCTTCTTTCATCACCAGAATCGATCTTGAAAATCTCCCATTGAAGGGGGTCTACGATAGGCCCGAGCGAAACCCCTCAGCAACAAAGACATCCCCTTGAAGCCAAAACTGCACTGATACCAAATGTAGGTTTTAACCCCATATAGAAATTACCTGCATACGAATTCTAAAACACATAAAATAAAGAATGCGACAACATAACACATAAAACACATAGACACAAAGATTTTCCATTGGATCCCAAAACCGGGACTACTAGCTTGATTTTTCATTATGTTCCTTTCAATGTTATAATTTATGTTTATACATGTCGAAGCATCCAATACCATGGACCGAAAAACATCACGTCCAATACCATGGACTGAAAAACACTGCATCCAAAAGCATGTGCGAAAATCATGCAAAAAACCATAGGTGGGTCCACTGAACCTAACATAGGGTCGATGATTAGGTGGTCATGTCCCAAGTGTCATAAAATTCTCAAAACTTTAAGTGCTTAGAAATGGTTCAAACTTGAATGAATGGAAAGAGTTCGTCGTCCTGATTTCGGCACTGTGAACGGTTCAAAAAATGGTCTCTGTATGAGGAAGTTATGCGAAATGAAAAATTTCCCAATAACATTAAAATTTTGAATTTTTTTTCAAAAAAATTAAAATAGAATATTCCCAAAATATTCCTTTTCGGGTAGCGAATGGCAGGCTGCCACGTGGTAGGCCCAGAGGCCACCACATGGCCCAGGTGACATCATCATGACGTCAGCTCAGTTTTTTGAGCATGCATTAAAAAGTTGGCAACGGAGAAGTTTGAACACACGACCTGCTCTCTACAAATGTTGTGCCTCCACAGGGGCCAAATTTGAAATGCATGCGGAACGAATTGAACAAAGGTTTGGTTTTGGTCTTGGGTGGGGCCCGAAGGGGGCCAGCCCTGTCCATGTGACCACGTGCCCAAAACCCTGGGCTATAAACCATAGCCACTGGCGTGAAATAAGTTATGTTAAGTTTAAATGTTGTCAAACGTGTTCACATTTAAACATTAAACATGGAGTTAAAGAACCAGTTCCGCTAACCATTTTGCACGGAATCCTACATAGAACCGCCGAGCCCAGAAATGCAGTCACATGCAGTTAAGGCGCAGTTAGATTGGCGGGAATATTGGCGGAGCGCAAAATTTGGGTGGTCCTTCCATAATTGGCTGAGTTAACTGGATTCAACTACAGTTAGCTAGAGTGATTCTAGGCCTAATTGGGAGAAAAATTCAATGAGCATAACTTTGGCTAGGGAAGTCCTTTTTGGACGATGTTTTTTTTTAATATTTTGACTATTCAGATGATTTTGAAGCCATTGGCACATGTTAGAGAGCAATCAGAGGTCTTTTGCAGGTGTTTTTGCTCTGTGGAAGTTCTAGGAGCCACTAGGGCCCAGTATTATGAGAGCTGTATAGGGTTGCAGGTACCCCTTGGGGGAGAACTAGTAGTCATTCCTGATTGATTTGAGTGTTCTGAATCCATCTTTACAGTCTATTTCACTTGTTGAGGATTTTATTTAGCTGTCTATCCATTTTGAGCTTTTAATCAAAATGAGGACATGCCCATTTGGCAGCCTTGGACCTAGCAGATGTAGCCTAGGAGGGGTGAACTACTTTATCAACTTATTTTGCATCTGTGGTTGAGTTATTTTGTAGAAAAAATTCGTTTTAGTGTGTTAAACAGTAAAAGGAAATAATTCTACTATACTTAGATGGGTCATGAACAGCTGAAAATTTCATTTGTTTTTAACTGCAAGACATGTACATCTTTTAATCATGTATGTTACTGAATTGAATACCTTGCAAAGAATTTACAAGTAGTTTCAATTTCAGATCAAGTTGGTATTAGAGCTATGTTGTTGTTTCTTTGTATCAAAAGTAGTGAAATAAGCTATAGACAGAGCCTGAAACGAGCCAGGAAGCCTTGAAAATTCTCTTGTTATACAATTTCAAAGTAGATAAACACTCTTTCAGTCAATCTTTGGTGTAGTTTTCTTTTGCTTGTTTTTGTGCAAAGATCTTCTAACTGTCTTGCAAGTATTGATGCTTACCAGGTTGAAGCTTAAAAGAGGGGAAGGACAGTTGACTAGAGAACGAGAGAATCCTCAGTCAAGGAAGGCTAGAGAGCCATCACCTCCACCTTCAATTTCACCCTCAAGAGTCTCAGTAGAAGCTTCAAGAATGTCTGAACAAGAAGGAGAAATTCCTGCAGACATGGATCCAAAAGAAGAAGAAAGAGTCTTCAGAAAGGCTTTCTTGGACCTCACTAAAATGGTGAGGATATTGTACCAAGAAAGAAATGAGAAATTGGCTGGAGAAGGGTCCAAACATCCACATGAAGGAGAGGGCTTTTCAAGAGGTAAGAAGGATTATGATCATTCCAAGAAAGGACATGGAGGTAATGGTGATCCACCACCCCCATCGTCACCTTCTTCCTCTTCATCCTCGTCTTCTTCTTCTGTGCATAAGCATAGATCCTTTGGAAAAAGTCCTTTTTTGAAGCTTGATGTAAAATTCAAATTACCTATGTTTAATGGTTAAGTGAATGCAGAAAATCTTGACAACTGGATTAGGCAGTTGGAAGTTTACTTGAGGATCCAGAATATGCATGATGATGCCAAAAAGATTCAGTTGGCTTCTTTGAGAATGGATGGAGTAGCATTGGTCTGGTGGGAGGCCAAGATCAAAGAGGAGATCAAGAATTTTAGTAAGGTTACCTTAACATGGACTGAATTTCTGTTAGCCATTAAAAAATAGTTTTATCCTCTTGCTCACATGCAGAAAGCCATTATGAATTGGCAAAATTTCAGACAACTTAAGGGTCAGAGTGTCCAAGACTACACCCAAGAATTCAGGAGAAGAGCTCTCTTGTTAGGGGTAGATTTACAAACCCAGGAAACCTTGTTGAAATACATTGGTTGCTTTCATAACTACCTTAGACACACCATCTTAATGTTTAACCCTACTAGCCTGGATGAGGTTTGTGTCCAAGCTACCCATTTAGAGTCAAGGGGAAAAACACATTTGAAGAGGGTAGAAACAAGCTCCCCAAGGGGAAAAAAAGAGAAAACCTCCAAGGGAAAGGGCAAAAAGAATGCATCTGTCAAACAAGAGAGTGAGAAAGTGATCTATAAACACTATTCTAAATCAGGCCATGAGGAGAAAAACTGTTGGAAATTACATGATGAAAAAAGACCTCAATTTAACAAATCCAAAGCGAAATAGAAAATTGCTACTACTACATCTAAACCACAACATTTAGGGGATGATTCAGGTGATGAAACCAAAATTGCAGCCATGGGTTTGAAAAGATTGAAGGGAAAAGAAATTGAAACTCAAGCCAACACTAGTACCTCAAACTGTCATGTACAAGCTCCTAATGAGGAAGAAAGAATTGAACTATTTCATGTGAGGGTGATTTCAATATACTAAGATTGACACACTTTTTGATAGTGGGTCACAAGCAAACCTTATATCAGAAGACTTGGTCAAGCAACTTAAACTTGAGACCGTTCCACATTCGAAGCCATATCCACTTGGATGGATTTGCAAGGATGCAAATTTACAAGTTTCAAGAAAGTGCACATTGCGCTTTGCAATTACTGCACATTTTATTGACACAGTTGAACTTGATGTGGTACCTTTTGATATAGCAGTAATTGTTTTGGGAAGTCCTCACTTGTTTGATAGGAAAGCTATCTTTCATCGCCTTGAAAACAAATATCATCTTTTCAAAGATGGTAAGGAGTTCATTGTTAGAGCTCATCGCAAGAAGACAAATATAGTGATGGTGAATGCAGGACAGGTAAAAAGGCTGGTCAATTCAAGTAAGAATTTTGTTCTTCTTATGATTAAGCCCAAGGTTGATGTGAATCATGGGTCATTTGACAATTGTGATCCAAAACGTAAATCAAATCTGTATGATGTAGTTGATGCATATCATGAGATATTTCAGGAGCCAACAGGTTTGGCTCCTAAGAGGGAGATTCAGCATGAAATCCATTTGCATTCAGATTGTCCTCCTCAAAACATAGGCATGTACCACATGTCTATTATGGAAAATCCTAAAATAAAGAAGCAAATCAAGGACTTGTTGGACAAGGGTTTCATAAGGCCAGGTACTTCGCCATGTGGGTCACCGATTGTACTGATTCCAAAGAAAGATGGCACTTGGCGTATGTGTGTTGATTTAATGGCCTTGAACAAGATAATAATAAACAATCGTTACGCACTCCCAAGGATAGATGATTTGCTAGACCAGCTAAAATATGCTCGATATTTCACTAAGTTAGACTTGCATAGTGGATATCATCAAGCATGAATTGAAGAAAGTGACATATGGAAGACATCCTTTAAAACCAAACAAGGACTCTTTGAATGGCTTGTGATGCCGTTCGGTTTGTGCAATGCACCTGCAACTTTCATGCGGGTAATGGATGATGCCTTGCGTCATTTTCTTGATGATTTTTTTATTGTCTACTTAGATGACATCTTAATTTTCGGCAGTTCTAGAGAAGATCACGTCATGCATGTTAGGAAAGTACTTGATGTTTTAAAGAAGAATCAATTATTTCTTAAAATGTCAAAGTGTGAATTTGGAAAGACTTCTTTGGTTTATTTGGGACACATAGTAGGAGGAGGTGCTTTGACAATTGATCCTGCTAAGATTGAGGCTATTGTGAAGTGGCCTACTCCCAAATCCATTACAGAGGTAATAAGTTTTTTGGGTGCAACTCGATATTGGAGGAAGTTCATCTCTAACTTCTCTTCTATAGCAGCTCCTATGTATGCAGTAACAAGTGTGAACCATGCTTTCCAATGGGGAGGCAAGCAGCAAAAAGCTTTCGAATCTTTGAAAGAGAAGGTTAGTTCATCTCCGGTCCTTGCATTACCAGATTTGAGGCTGCCATTCAAGATACAAACTAATGCTAGTGACTATGCCATGGGTGCAGTTCTTCTACAGCATGGTAAGCCTATTGCTTTTCATTCTGAAACTTTTAATGGTGTTGTTGTAAATTATCCTACGTATGATAAGGAGTTGTATGCGTTGGTACAAAGCGCTAAAAAGTGGAAACATTATTTGATGGGAAAAGAAATTGTTATACATATCGACCATCAGCCCTTACAGTGCTTGCAATCACAAAGAAACTTACAACAATCACGACACTTCAGATGGATGGGCTTCTTGCAACAGTTCCATTTGGTAATAAGGTACAAGAAAGGTACTTTGAATAAAGTTGTTGATATGCTGTCAAGGCCTATTATTGGTGTTGTTACTTTACTTAAGAATGATTCCATTGTACATGATAGTTACATAGAACAATATGCATCTGATGATGACTTTAAAGATGTGTATGCTAACTTGAGTAAAGGGAATCATGTAGAGGAAAATGACTATCACATGTATAACAATTTGTTGTTTCATTTGGGCAAGTTGTGTATACCACAGGGGGAGAGAATAAATTTCGTAAGAGAAGCTCATTCTTCTCTTATTGCTGGCCATTTTGGTGTAAGCAAAACAGTTGCACATCTACAGATGTATTATTATTGGCCTCGCATGGTAGATTCTGTTTCAAGGTTCATAAGAGTTTGTTCATTATGTGCTACAAGCAAGCCTAGTAATAGGAAGCTTGGCTTGTATACTCCTTTGCCGATACCTTCTAGACCATGGGAGAGCATCTCTATGGATTTTGTAGGAGGTTTGCCAAAATCTAGAAAGCAACATGATTATTTATATGTAGTAGTTGATCGTTTCAGCAAAATGTGTATACTTATGCCTTGTAAGAAAACTATAACTGCTGAACAAACTACTGAATTACTTTTTCATCATGTATGGATTCACTTTGGTTTGCCTACTTCCGTTATTAGTGAGAGGGATTCCATATTTGTGGGGAATTTTTGGTCCAACCTATGGGAGATGATGGACACAAAATTGAAGAAAATTACTGCTTTCCATCCGCAAACAGATGGACAAAGAGAAGTTGTGAGCACAACCATTGTGCACCTCTTGAGAGGTTATTGCAGCAAGCATCCCAAGCTTTGGGATGAGGATTTGCACTACATACAACATGCTTATAGTCGTGCCAAGCACTCTTTCACAAACACCTCATCATTTGAAGCTTGTTTTGGTTGCTTGCCAAAATCATCTCTTGATTTCATTCTTGAGAAAGATGTCGCCATTGAGGGACATAGTGATATTGACAAAGCTCGTTCATTCATTGAAAGAATTCAGCAAATACATCAGCAAATTCAAGAACAGCTTGAGAATAGTCAAGGCAAGTACAAGGAAAGACACGACAAGCATAGAGTCAATCACAAGTTTCAAGAAGGGGATGAGGTATGGCTGTACATTAGTAAGGAAAGGATGCAAGGAGAAGGTAAAAAGCTGAAGCCTATTCATTATGGTCCATTCAAAATCATCAAGAAAGTTGGAAATAATGCTTTTCAATTAGATTTGCCTTCCTACATGCAAATGTATTCTGTTGTCAATGTGGAGAACTCACATTTGTATGAACCTCCTTTGATCACTGATCATGAAAGTGTTGTTCAGCTGCCATCTATAGAAAACTTCTTGCCATAATTCTTAGATGAGCTGAAAGAAGATACAATCCTTGACAGAAGGACACGCACTTCAAGGAGGGGCAATGTATATTATGTTCAGGTTGGTTTCAAAGGCAGCAAACTGAACAAATCAAAGTGGATGGAGGTGGACAGAGTGAGGGAGCTGTACCCTCACCTCTTTAGCAGGTAGTTGAAGGCTTTTGGGGTCCAAAAGCTTCCCAATGGGGAGGCGTGATCAGGTGCTCATGTCCCAAGTGTTGTAAAACGCTCAAAAATTAAAGTTCTTAGAACTAGTTCAAACTTTAACAACTGGAAAGAGCTCGTCCTCCTGATTCCGGCGCTGCAAATGGTTCGAAAAACGGTCTTTGTATGAGGAAGTTATGCCAAAAAGACAAATTGCCCAATAACATTAAAATTTTGAATTTTTTTTCAAAAAACATTTAGAATAGAATATTCCCAAAATATTCTAGAGAATATTCCTTTTCGGGCAATGAATGGCAAGCTACCACGTGGTAGGCCCGAAGGCCACCATGTGGCCCGGGTGACATCATCATGATGTCAGCTCAGTTTGTTGGCATGCATTAAAAAGCTTGCAATGGATATGTTTGAACACACAACCTGCTCTCCACAAATGTCGTGCCTTACCAACTCGCCACAAGGGCTAGATTTGAAATGCATGCAGAATGAATTGAACAAAGGTTTGGTTTTGGTCTTGGGCGGGGCCCGAAGGGGGCCAGCCCCGTCCATGCGACCACGTGCCCAAAAACCTGGGCTATAAACCATAACCACTGGCGGGAAATAAGTTATGTTAAGTTTAAATGTTGTTAAACGTGTTCACATTTAAACGTTAAACGCGTAGTTAAAGAACCTGTTCCGCTAACCATTTTGCAAAAAATCCTACGCAGAACCGCCGAGCCCGGAAATGCAGTCACATGCAGTTATCCAATAGTAGTTAAGGCGCAGTCAGACTGGCGGGAATATTGGTGGAGCACCAAATTTGGGCGGTCCCGCCATAATTGGCGGAGTTAACTGGATTCAACTACAGTTAGCTGGAGTGATTCTAGGCCTAATTGGGGGAAAACATCAATGAGCCATAACTTTGGCTAGGGAAGTCCTTTTTCGATGAATTGTTTTTTGATTTTGACTATTCAGATGATTTTGAAGCCATTAGCACATGTTAGAGAGCAATCAGAGGTCATTTGCAGGTGTTTTTGCTCCGTGGAAGTTCTAGGAGCCACTAGGGCCCAATATTGTGAGAGCTGTATAGGGTTGCAGGTACCCCTTGGAGGAGAACCAGTAGTCATTCCTGATTGATTTGAGTGTTCTGAATCGAGTTTTATAGTCTATTTCACCTGTTGAGGCTTTTATTCAACTCTATATTCATTTTTAGCTTTTATTCAAAACAAGGACATGCCCATTTGGGAGCCTTGGACCCAGCAGATGTAGCCCAGGAGGGGTGAACTACTTTATCAACTTATTTTGCATCTGTGGTTGAGTTATTTTGCAGAACAAATTTGTTTCAGATTGTTAAACAGTAAAAGGAAATAATTCTACTATACTTAAATGGATCATGAACAGCTGAAAATTTCATTTGTTTTTAACTGCAAGACATGTACATCTTTTAAACATGTATGTTACTGAATTGAATACCTTGCAAAGAATTTACAAGTAGATTCAATTTCAGATAAGTCGAAAACCAAAAGTGGGGTTATGGGTACCCCTCAAACCCCCTATGACCCTCCCTCGCTACACAATTGGTGCAACGAAGGGGCGGGGCTATGCTTGCCCTTTAACCCCCTAGTTAACTACGTGATCTAGTCATGGAAAGAATATAACACAACCCAACTGTTGGAAATGTTGTAAAATGGTTGGTTTCTCTCTTTGTAGATATGCCAACAAGAAATATAGTTAAAACGAGATTTAATAGCATAGATTTCTTCTAATAAATTTCTGAGTGTGTGCACATGACATTCATCCTATAGATTGTACTAATTGATAACAAGTTTGGAATTGCAAAATATCTGAAATTGGCAGCATCCCTTCTCAAAAAGAAAACATAAGGAGTGTGAGGCTATTGAGTTCAGAATAATTATTTGTGCCTCTCCCTAAACCGATACTCATTTTTAAATAATGGTCATCTCTAAGATATAATATGGCCCCCCCACCACAACCATCTTGTTGAGGTAAACCATCAAAATAAGCCTAGGATATAGATTTATTGATGGTTTCAGCAAAAATATTCTTGTTTATTTTATTGGTGTCACAATCCAGGATCAAGATATACAGAGCCATAATATGAGATAATGATAATTTCCAATTGGTTGCTTTGTCTTGCAAAATGAGTTTATTTTAAGTAATCCATATACTCCAACCTACTAACAGAGGAAGGTTACGAAGCTTTGAAGGGTGGACCTAATTCCACCAGGATTCCCAAGCGTAGAAAATTGATTATCCTTCCCATCTATATGGAATGTCCATCAATTAATATACCATATTCAATAATTGAATCACAAACTTGCATTATAGAAATAAATGACCAATACTTTTTGAACAACATCTACAAAGAAAGCACCAATTCAGACCATGGAAGGAGAAACATTGTAGGATATCACTTGTAGGGGCTTTGTTGAGAAGAAGACACCACATAAATAGCTTGGCTTTGGGAGGGATTTTTAACTTCAACAGTGGATGCCACCACCAAATAGTATTTTGAGGTTCATGATTTTCGAATATAAAGGGATATCCTACTTTTGGAGATTAATGACCATGATGAGATATGGCCTAGAATAATTCATCCTCTCTATCCCGAATTTGAATATAATCTTACAAGAGTGTATTTGCATAACTTGACCATTATTGATGTTATCTATCTAGGATCCCCAAGTTCAATGTAGACTTCCAAGCTTAACCAAAAATGGTAGAATTGTCAGAATCCACGATCTCGTTTAGTGTCCTTATCCCAGCTGTATCCAAATGGTGAATGAGTTTAGGCAGAAGAATATGAACATTTCCACTTCCAGAACGAGCATTCGCCCTGATGCAAACCTTGGGGCCCAGTCCAACTTTCCAAAGTAGCCTGAAACATATGTATTCCATAGAATTCAAAATAGCTCACCAAATTATTGGTATAGTAGTTCTATTCTAGTTGGGGCTTGTTGGTACCATTCTAAGCCCTTTTTCCCATTCCAAAACATGACCATTTCCTACCTTTTTCTCATCATCCATTCCTCAAATGCCTTAGAATTTAATTAATTTAATAGTTTATAGTTGTTGACATGCATATTAATTGATTTAGGGGTTTGTGTTGACAAATTAGGATTTTAGGCCTAAATCACTACAGGAAGTCTTAACAACCTGTAAATGGTTTATTATGTGACATGTGGCATGGCAGCTAGGTAGGAGCGGAAGGCATGGACGAAAAGAGGAATGTCCAAGCATGGAAAAGCACCTATCCCGCATTGGAAACATTCCTCCTATATGCACGATCAACGCTTAGTCAACCCTAGCATGTCGGCACAAAAGGCAGCAACAGCATTCAGTTTTTGTCCATTCGCTTTTTAAGTTGTTTCCTATTTTGATTTTTGATTTTATGCATAAGACAATTAGGAATATATCTGTGTTTTGATTTACCAAACGCAGTAACAGCTGCTATGGATAAGCATCCATTTTTCAAGGGATGTAATTATGTAATTAAAAGACAAGGCCGAGACCT